>AWOL01S0110353.1:4866-16619 GCA_000715115.1 Nicotiana otophora
TGTCTTGACTGTACCTCGTCTCTACTCCATTGAGGTTAGTCTTGATACTTACTAGGTACCGACCGTGGTGTACTCATACTACACTTCTGCACATTTTTGTGCAGAGCTAGGTATTGGAGATATCGGACTTGAGTAGAGTTAAAGCGGGATTGTAAGGATTCAAGGTAGAGCTGCTTGGCCGTCGCAGTCCCTTGGAGTCTTTTCATTTCATTGTACTGTTAATTTGTAATCAAACAGTATTGTATATTCGATTCTCGTGATCATTCCATGTATTCAGTTAGAGTTCGTGACTCAGTACTACCAATCTTGGAAGGTTGTATATTGTAATTATTTTTGCTGTTAGTTGAAAAAACAATGGCTTCAAAAGGTAATTAAAATCGGCTTACCTAGTCTTAGAGACTAGGTGCCATGACAACGCCTGTGGTGGGATTTTGGGTCGTGACAAACCCGTTCCCCCAATATAATCCTTCAATTAAATTCCGTTGCGGCGTGCAACCCACTCCAATAAATATAAACTTAAAATATAATCCATTACGGCATGCAACCCGATCCCCCAATATATTCATTTTCATCTCCGTTGCGGCGTGCAACCGCTCCAACAATATTAATTTAAAATAGCAAATAGCAAATAGACAAATAAATCCTACTCCCTCAAGTCAAGGTTAACCACGACACTTACCTCGATTTGCAACCAACTCAAGATTCCAATAAATCTTTGCCTCGCGGATTCATGTCCGACAACTTCAAATCTAGTCATAAACAATTCAATATACTCAACACGAATCGTAGGAATTAATTCCATATGAATTTATAAATTTTCCGGATTAAAATCCGAAATTCATTTAAAAATCGACAGTGGGACCCACATCTCGAATGCCAGAAAAACTCATGAAATATGAACATACGTTACGATACGAGTTCAACCATACAAAAATTATCGAATTCCGACATCGGATTGACATTCAAATCTTCATTTTACCTTTTTGGAAGATTTTATAAAAATCTGATTTTTCTTCCACAAATTCACGGATTCATGATGTAAATGAGTATGGAATTATAAAATATAATCAATATAGGATAAGGAACAGTTACCCCAAAATTTTCCCGTGAAAAGCTCCTGAAAATCGCCTCACCCGAGCTCTTAAAATTCAAAAATGAGTAAAAATGGTCAACCCCCGAATTTATATGTTCTGTCCAGGGCTTTTCGCACCTGCGACTAATTTAGCCATTTCTCTGGTCGAGCAGTCGCTTCTGTGACCTCGGCCTCAACCCATGTCTGGTCACTTCTGCTACCTCGGCCCATCTGGTCGCTTCTACAACCTCGACCTCAACTCATGCCTAGTCGCGACCTCGGCCCATCTGCTCGCTTCTACGACCTCGGCCTCAACTCATGCCTGGTTGCTACCTCGGGCCCATCTGCTCGCTTCTATGACCTCGGCCTCAACTCATGCCTGGTCATGACCTCGGCCCATCTGCTCGCTTTTACGACCTCGACCTCGGCCCATACTTGTTCGCGACCTCGACCTCGACCCTTATTTGACTTATGTGTATTAATTGCACCAGAAGACTAAAATTTCCAGTAGCTGTTTAAGTCCAAATTTCGATCCGTTAGCCATTTGAAACTCACCCGAGGCCCCGGGACCTCAACCAAATATACCAACCAGTCCTAAAACATCATACAAACTTAGTCGAAACCTCAAATCACATCAAATGATGCTAAAACCACGAATCATACCCCAATTCAAGCCTAATGAAACTAAGAACTTTCAACTTCTACATTCAACGCCAAAACCTATCAAATCAAGTCCGACTGATCTCAAATTTTGCATACAAGTCATAAATGACATAACAGACCTATTCCAATTTTCAGAATCAGATTCCGACCTCGATATCAATAAAGTCAACTTCGCGGTCAAACTTTAGAAATGTTTAGCCTTTAGATTTCTAGTTTTCGTTAAATGGCGATAATTGGAGTTAGGGAGCTCCAAATTCAATTTCGAGTATACGACCAAGTCCCAAATCATGATACATATCTGCTGGAGCTATCAAAACACTGATCGTAGTCCGTTTTCTTGAAGTGTTGACCAAAGTCAACTCAGTTGAGTTTTAAAGCTCTATTTCACATTTTAATTTATTTTTCACATAAAAACTTTCTAGAAAATTATACGGACTGCGCACGCAAGTCAATGAATATTGAATATTGCTTTTCGAGATCTTAGAATATAGTAATGAATGTTTAAATTAAAGATGACATTTTAGGTCATCACATTCTCCACCTCTAAAACCAACGTTCGTCCTCGAACGAAATTAGACAAATACCTAAGCTGGTGAAAAGATGTGGATATCTACTCCGTATGTCCGACTCGGACTCCTAGGTAGATGCTTCTACCGGCTGACCTCTCCATTGCACCCGAACTGAAGGATAACTCTTAGACCTCAACTGTTGGACCTGCCGGGCTAGAATAGCTACCGGCTCCTCTTCATAAGTCAAATCTTTGTCCAATTGGACTGAGCTGAAATCTAATACATGGGACAGATCACCATGATATTTCCGGAGCATAGACACATGGTACACCAGATGAAATGCTGATAAACTAGGTGGTAGTGCAAGCCTGTAGGCTACTTCATCCACCCTTTCAAGAATTTCAGAGGGTCCAATATACCTAGGGATCAACTTGCCCTTATTTCCGAATCTCATTACACCTTTCATAGGTGAAACCCGGAGCAATACTCTTTCTCCAACCATGAATACAATATCACGAACTGTACGGTCGACATAAATCTTTTGCCAAGACTGAGCTGTGCGAAGTCGATCCTGAATAATCTTGACCTTATCCAAGGCATCCTGTACGAAATCAGTACCCAACAACCGAGCCTCTCTAGGTTCAAACCAGCCAACTGGCGAACGACACCGTCTTCCGTATAATGCCTTATATGGAGTCGTCTGAATGCTCGATTGGTAGCTATTATTATAGGCAAACTCCTCAAGTGGCAAGAACTGATCCTAAGAACCTCCAAAGTCTATAACACAAGCACGAAGCATATCTTTCAATATCTGAATACTGCACTTTGACTGCCGTCTGTCTATGGATGAAATGTTGTACTCAACTCAACCCGCGTGCCTAACTCACACTATACAACCCTCCATAAGTGAGAGGTGAACTGCATACCTCGATCAAAAATGATAGACACGGACATACCGTGAAGACGTACAATCTCATGGATATAAATCTCCACTAACCGTTCTGAAGAATAGGTAACTGCTACTGGAATGAAATGTGCTGACTTGGTCAACTTGTCCACAATGACCCATACTGCGTCAAAATTTCTCTTAGTCCGTGGAAGCCCAACAACAAAATCCATAGTGATACGCTCCCATTTCCACTCAGGAATTTCTAACTTTTGAAGCAAACCACCAGGTGTCTGATGCTCGTACTTGACTTGCTGACAATTTAGACACCGAACTACATATGCAGCTATATCCTTCTTTATTCTCCTCCACCAATAATGTTTCCGCAAATCTTGATACATTTTGGCGGCACTTGGATGAATAGAATACCTGAAACTGTGGGCCTCTTCCAGAATTAGTTCACGAAGCCCATCCACATTAGGCATACAGATACGACCCTACATCTGCAGAACTCCATCTTCCCCCACAACAACCTGTTTGGCACCACCGTTCCGTACTATGTCCTTAAGGACAAGCAAATGAGGATCATCATACTACTGCTCCCTAATGCGCTCATATAAAGAAGACCGAGCGGCTGTGCAAGCTAGAACTCTACTAGGCTCTGAAATGTTTAATCTCACGAACTGATTGGCCAAAGTCTGAACATCTACAGCAAACGGCCTCTCACCAACCGGAATATATGCAAGGTTGCCCATACTCACAATCTTTGTACTCAAAGCATCGTCCACCACTTTGGCCTTTCCGGGGTGATACAAAATGGTGACATCATAGTCTTTCAACAGCTCCAACCATCTTCTCTGCCTCAAATTGAGATCTTTTTGTTTGAACAGATATTGTAAGCTATGATGATTAGTAAATACCTCACACGAGACACCGTAAAGGTAATGCCTCCAAATCTTTAGCGCATGAACAATGGCTGCCAATTCTAAGTCATGAACAAGATAATTATTCTCGTGAACTTTCAACTGCCGCGACACATATGCAATCACCCTGCCATCTTGCATCAATACTGCACCAAGCCCAACGCGAGATATATCATAATATACCGTATATGATCTGAACCTGTGGGTAATACCAACACTGGCGCTGTAGTCAAAACGGTCTTGAGCTTCTAAAAACTCAACTCACACTCGTCTGACCATCTGAATGGGGCACTCTTCTGGGTCAATTTGGTCAATGGAGATGCTTTAGATAAAAACCCCTCCACAAACCGACGATAATAACCTGCCAAACCCAGGAAACTCCAGATCTCTGTAGCTGAAGTAGGTCTAGGACAATTTTGAACAACCTCAATCTTCTTAGGATCCACTTTTATGCCTTCTGCTGATACAACATACCCCAAAAAGGCAACTGAGTCTAACCAAAATTCACATTTTGAAAATTTGGCAATAACTGATTATGTTTCAAAGTCTGAAGCACACTCCAAAGATGCTGCTCATGCTCCTCTCGACTGCTGGAGTAAATCAAGATATCATCAATGAATACAACCACAAAAGAATCCAAATAGGGCTTGAATACCCGGTTCATCAAATCCATAAATCTTGCTTGGGAATTTGTCAGCCCAAATGACATCACTAGGAAATCGTAATGTCCTACCGAGTCCCAAATGTCAGCCCATACCGAGTCCGAAAAGCTGTATGAGGGACATCGGATGCTCTAATCTTCAACTGATGGTAACCAGACCTCAAATAAATCTTTGAAAACACCTTGGTACCCTGAAGCTGATTGAATAAGTCATCAATTCTTGGCAACAGATACTTGTTCTTGATAGTAGCCTTGTTCAACTACCGATAATCTATACACATCCGCATTGAACCATCTTTCTTCTTTACAAATAATACTGGTGCTCCCCAGGGCGAGACGCTAGGTCTAATAAATCCCTTATCAAGAAAGTCTTGTAACTGTTCCTTCAATTCCTTTAGCTCCGGCGGAGCCATACGGTATGGTAGAATAAAAATGGGCTGGGTACCCGGAGCCAAATCGATACAGACGTCAATATCTCTGTCGGGTGGCATCCCCAGCAAATCTGTAGGAAATACATCTGGAAACTCACGGACAACTGGGATTGAATCCATAGAAGGAACATCTGCACTAGAATCGCGAATATGAGCCAAATAAGCTAGACAACCCTTCTCGACCATACGTCGAGCCTTCACATAAGAGATAACCCTACTGGTAGAATGGCTAAGAGTCCCTTTCCACTCTAATTAAGGCAACCCCGGCATGGCTAAGGTCACCGTTTTGGCGTGACAATCCAATATAGTATGATAAGGTGACAACCAATCCATACCCAATATGACATCAAAATCTATATCAAGAAGTAGAAGATCCACACTAGTCTCAAGACTCCCAATAGTAACCATACACAAACGATATACATGATCTACCACAATAAAATCTCCCACCGGAATGGACAGACACACATGAGCACTCAGAGAATCACGAGGCATCACCATATATGAAGCTAAATAAGAGGACATATAGGAATAAGTAGATCCTGGATCAAATAGAACTGAAGCATCTCTATGGCAAACTGGAACAATTACCTGAAAAACATATCATCAGATGATTCAGCCTCAGGCCTTGCTAGAAAGTATAAAATCGGGGCTGGGCCACACCACTCTAAACTGCTTCCCTGGGACGACCTCTAATTGGCTGGCCTCCACCTCTAACAGCCTGACCTCACCTCTAATGTCCTGACCACTACCTCTATCTACCTGACCCCTACCTCTAGCTGGCTGGGCGGGCGGTGAAGCAATCAGTGCTGGAATCATAGCACGAGAACCCTGCTGTTACATGCTACCCTGAGACCTGGGGCAGAATCTAATGTGCCTCGGATCACCACAAGTATAACAAGAACTTAGCTGCTGTGACTGCTGATCCTGAAATTGTCCCTGTCGTCCTGAGTAACCACCTTGAAAGCTCTGGTTCGGAGGTGCACTAATAGGAGTTGGTGGTGCACTGTAGGATGTCTGGAGTGCTAAATTAAATGGCATGGGAGGATGACCCCTACCAAAATTACCCCTTCCTCCAGACGAGGCACCACTGAACCTACCGAACTGACGGGGCATCTTATCAGACCCCTGACCTCTTTCCTGTGCAAGAACCATCTCGATCCTCCTAGCAATATTAGCAGCCGCTTGAAAGGAAATCTCACTTCCGATCTCTTTGTCCATCTGAAACCTGATAGGGTGAGTAAGTCACTCAATAAACCTCTTCACTCTCTCTCCCTCAGTAGGATGTAAAAGGAGAGCATGACGGGCTAGATCCACAAAACGGGTCTCGTACTGAGTAACAGTCATATTGCCCTACTGGAGACGCTCAAATTGCATGTGTTAATCCTCTCTCAATGTGATAGGGAGGAACTTCTCTAGAAATAACCGTGAGAACTGCTCCCAAGTCAATGCAGGCGACCCAGCCGGTCTGATCAATATATAATCTCTCCACCACCTCTTGGCTGAACCCGTCATCTAAAATACTGCAAAATCGACCCCATTGGTCTCAACTATACCCATGTTCCGCAACACCACATGGAATCGGTCAAGATAATCCTGTGGGTCCTCAGAAGGTGTACCACTGAAGTGAACTGGAAAGAGCTTAGTAAACTTGTCCAACATCAATAAAACCTCAGAAGATATTGCGGGACTATCACCGGCCTGTGCCGCAACAACTGGCTGAACTTCCCCAACTGGCGGGGCTGCTGGAGCCTGATACTGGGGAGCCATCTGCTTCGAAGCGGGAGTAGTGGAAGTCTGTGTTCCCCCCCAGCCTGTGAGATGGCTGGTGCCACTGGAAATGAACCATTCTGGGCCACGCCTTCCATAAGACTCACCAAACGGACTAGAGCGTCCTGAAGCACTGGAGTAGCTATGAATCCTTCTGGGACCTGAACTGGTCCAACCGGTATAGTCTGAACTGGAACCTCCTCCTGAAGATCCACCTGAGGTTCTACTACGGGTGCTGCTGCTCGAGCTCTAGCTTGAGCTCTGCCTCTGCCTCTACCTCGTCCTCTAGCATGACCTCGGCCTCAGCCTCTACCCCTAGTCATAGCTGCCACCAGGAGCTCTGGTCCCTACCCATCAGTAGATGTATTACGTTTTCTTGGCATCTGTGAGAGAATAAGAATAGAATGGTTCAATCATCGATGATAGAATAAAATCGCACGACATAATAAGAAAGAAGTGATATTATTCCTAAACTTCATAGCCTCTAAGAGATAAGTACAGACGTCTCCGTACCGATCCTTCAGACTCTACTAAGCTTGCTCGTAACTCGTGAGACCTAGGTAACCTAGTTCTCTGATACCAACTTGTCACGACCCGAAATTCCCACCTTCAGGACCGTGATGGCGCCTAACATTTCACTTGTTAGGTAAGCCAATGTTAGAATAATATTAACCATTTTTTTGAACAAATTAAATAAAACAGAAGTCCATTACTGAAAACAAAGTGCGGAGGACCATAACTACCGAATCGTCAAAATACATCCCCGAATCTGGTGTCACGAGAGCACGAGCTACTAGAATAATACAAATAAAGGTCTGAATAAAATTTAAGCTATTTGAAAGATGATACACATCTAAGATAAGATAGAAGGGGACCTCAGAATTGCGAACGTTGTGCAGTTATACCTCAAGTCCCTCTGGGTAGCTAAATCTGAGCATGTCTATGGTACACCGCTGGGACCAACTCAAATATGTGCACAAGAAGTGTAGAGTGTAGTATGAGTACAACCGACCCCATGTACTCCGTAAGTGTCGAGCCTAACCTCGACGAAGTAGTGACTAGGCTATGACAGGACACGTTCGTAAACAACCTGTACAAGTATATACAAATACGAAGCAACAATAATACAATAAATAACACTTTATAAATTTGGGAGGAAACATGCGAAGGGGGAAGATATAATAATTTCAGTAGGAGAAGTATCACTTAGCAGGCAATTAATTCCTCAACAATAAAATGAGCAGCTGCTAATATGAAAATTGCACGGCACCACCCTTCGTGCATTTACTCTCATTCCTCCCATAATTTGATAAATAAATAATAATAATTGGCACGACATCACCCTTCGTGCTTTAACTCTCTTTTGGCACGACATCATCCTTTGTGCTTTAACTCTATTTTGGTACGGCATCACCCTTCGTGCTTTTACACTCATCGAAAATGGAACAACATCACCCTTCTTGCTTTTACACTCAAAATGACACGGCAACATCCTTCGTGCTTTTACACTTTTTCTCACCATGACAATGATAGTATAAATAATAAAAATGGCACGGTATCACCCTTCGTGCTTTCACACTTTTTCTCACCATATTCAACAATAATTAAATCAATAAACAAATTTCATGAATAATGATAAAATAATTAATAATAAACTTAAGCAGGAATATTTTAATTAAATAAGCAATTATTCAAAATGAAATAAATTCCTCCAGCATGCTTTGACTCAACCACAATGTATAAGTACTCGTCACCTCATATATATCTTATACCCACACATTAAATCACATAGCAAATAGACAAATAAATCCTACTCCCTCAAGTCAAGGTTAACCACGACATTTACCTCGATTTTCAACCAACTCAAGATTCCAATAAACCTTTGCCTCGTAAATTTGTGTCCGAAAGCTTCAAATCTAGTCACAAATAATTCAATATACCCAACACGAATCGTAGGGATTAATTCCATATGAATTTAAAAATTCACATTAAAATCCAAAATTTATTTAAAAATCAACAGTGGGACCCATATCTCGAATCCCAAAAAACTCACGAAATATGAACACTCGTTCCGATACGATTTCAACCATACAAAAATTATCAAATTCCGACATCGGATTGACCTTCAAATCTTCATTTTACATTTTTGGAAAACTTTATAAAAATTTGTTTTTTCTTCCATAAATTCACGGATTCATGATGTAAATGAGTATGGAATCATGAAATATAATCAATATAGGATAAGAAACACTTACCCCAATGTTTTCCCATAACAATCTCCTGAAAATCGCCTCACCCGAGCTCTTAAAATCCAAAAAATGGGTAAAAATGGTCAACCCCTGAATTTATATGTTCTGTCCAGGGCTTTTCGCACCCGCGACTAATTTAGCCATTTCTGCAGTTGAGCAGTCACTTCTGCGACCTCGGCCTCGACCCATGTCTGGTCATGTCATGACCCAAAATTCCACCTCAGGCATCGTGATGGCACCTAGTCTCTAAGACTAGGTAAGCCGATTTCACTTTCATTTCCATTTTTTATATAGACAAGTGTCAAAAGCAAAAGCGGAAACAAATATAACAACCTCCCAAGACTGGTAATACTGAGTCATGAACTCTAACTGGATACATGTAATGATCTCAAGGAAGAGTTGACAGTACAATAAAATAGAAAGATTCCAAGGGACTGCGACGACCAAATAGCTCTACCTTGAATCCTTGCGATCAACAGATTAACTCTGCACGAGTCCGATATCTCCAATACCTGGATCGACACAAAAATGTGCAGAAGTGTAGTATGAGTACACCACGGTCGGTACCCAGTAAGTATCAAGACTAACCTCAGTGGAGTAGTGATGAGGTATTGTCGAGACACTCACTAGTCTAATAACCTCTGCAATATATTATACAAAATAATAGGAAACAAATAACAATGATGTCAACAATAATCAACGAGTGATATACATAGCAGAGCAACAAGAACACCATAAATATTACTTAACAAATAATGAATACAAGTACAACCAATTAATCAAGTCCTTCAAATATAAATCTTTCGCCTATATGTTTTTCAAATAATAATCTTCCGAATATAATACTTTCCAATAAATATATTTCGAAAATACTCCCTTCAAATAAATATCTTTCAAATATAATTCTTTCAAATAAATCTCTTTCAAATATAATTCCTTCAAATAAATATCTTTCAAATAATTATCTTTCGAATATAAGTCACCTTGTGACACCTCATTTCAAAATCATAAAATTATGGGTCTCAGCCCACTTTCATATTTCTACTGCACCTAGTGCCAATTTCTCTATCACAACCGCACGGATAACTCACGTGCCAATATCATCATCATTTACTCACGGCACCTTGTGCCCACATTTCATATCACAACTGCACGGACAGTTCACGTGCCAATATCATCATTATTTACTCACAGCACCTCGTTCCCACATTTTATATCACAACTGCACGAACAAATCACGTGCCAATAACATAATCTGCCCGGCAATGGCCATAGGCTCACAATCTCAACATGGATCAGACTATTATCAAGTTTACCGAAACAACAAGACAAGTTACATAAGATATAAAAATAAACACAAGGAGAATCGCAACATTACATAAAAGTCATCAACATAATAACCCCACATCATCATATATCATTCCTGACAATAGCCACCCTTATCACTCCTATAATAGCCTCCCTTATCCCTCCGCCCTAACAATATCAATAGCCACCCTTATCGCTCCTATAGCCACCCTTATCACTCCTATAATAGCCTCCCTTATCCCTCCGCCCTAACAATATCAATAGCCACCCTTATCGCTCCTATAGCCACCCTTATCACTCCTATAATAGCCTCCCTTATCCCTCCGCCCTAACAATATCAATAGCCACCCTTATCGCTCCTATAGCCACCCTTATCACTCCTATAATAGCCCCCCTTATCACTCTGCCCAGACAATATCCCAACACATATAAAAACAGTGAAATGCCACCCTTATGCCTACATAATGTCAACAATGGAATGCCACCCTTATACGTCGCTTAACAGTAACCCATATCACACAATAATTCATAAAGAATATTCTCACAACATCATCAACTAGTATTTACAAATTTTCCGTAGGCCACAACCATTCCAAAGGTACAATAAAGTCAATTAATTTTACAAGAGATAGTCCACGGCTCTACACAATATATATAAAATCTCAAAAATAACCACAAGGATGGAGAAATAAATCATCATAGGACAACACCTTCTTTAATCCAAATTTTAGATAAATATATAAATGCCTCAATTTAAACTTAATTAATTAATTATTTGTAGATAAAAAATTCATAATGTGATTATTTCCAAGAAATATCAAATCAACAAACAGACGGAATTCACATAAAAATCCAAGTGGCAATCACACCAAATTATCATATAAAATACAAACTCGACAAACAAGGAATGAGGCATGACAAATCAAGGATTTACTAAGTTTCAACAATTTTTCAATTTAATACATAAGGGCATGTACGAATTTTAACCGATATAATTTACACATATAAACCAAGTACGTACTCGTCACCTCGCGTACATGGTTTTCAATTATACAATTTCCACATAAGACTCAATGCCTAAGGGGTAATTCCCCCGCTCAAGGTTAGGCAAGACACTTACCTCGACAAAACTAAACCGATACTTTAAATGATCTTCGCAAGTGAAGCCACCTCCGGACGGCTCAAATCGGAAATTCACCCCTTCATAATACTAAGATAGTCCACCACACTAAACAAATTTTAATCTACAACAATGCAACACAATTGCGCCAATATTAGCAA
>AWOL01S0110373.1:1249-17773 GCA_000715115.1 Nicotiana otophora
TATTCTACCTGCAGGACACAAAATTGGAATACCAGCATCATTGTTCAAGGAGCTGAAAGATGAAGAAGTTGAATTTTACAGAGAGAAGTTTGCCAGAAGTCAAGCGGATAGGAATTTGAAGGCAGAAGCTGAGGCAAAGAAGATCACTAATCAATTGAACAAAGCAAAAATCTCTGATGCTAATAAGAAGAAAGAACGCGCTACAAAACCTTCTGTAGCCAAATCTAAGTGGTCAGCATCTGTTGAAGCAGAAATTTCGATTAGCAGACTCGATATTCGTGTTGGTCTCATTACAAGAAAACAGAAACATCCCGATGCTGATTCATTGTATGTTGAAGAGATTGATGTTGGTGAAGCTCAGCCCAAAACTGTTGTTAGTGGCCTTGTAAATTATATTCCTCTAGAGGAGATGCAGAATCGGAAGGTTTGTGTTCTATGCAACCTAAAACCAGCAAGCATGAGGGGCATAAAATCCTAGGCAATGGTTCTTGCTGCTTCTATTAGTGATCACACTAGGGTTGAACTAGTTGAGCCACCTAAAGATGCTGCCATTGGTGAAAGAGTAACGTTCCCTGGGTTTGATGGCACTCCCTGGGAAACTCTTCTGGTGGACCTGCACTCAAATAAGGGGTTGGTCGCTTGCTATAAAGATTTTCCATTCACCACTTCAGCTATTGTTTGCAAAGTTGCATCCATTTCTGAAGGATCAATTAGGTAATTTATTTGGCTGATCTTCTAGAAGAGGAATTCAAGATTTTGCTTTATAATTTCTTTCACATTTGTTCGTCTTTCCTTCATAACGATAAACAATCAAATTTTCCCTTATGATTGACTAGAGTATTGTTGAAAGGAAATGAGTATTGAATGTAAAAAAAAATACAACTAAAACATTAAACTAGGCGGTAAACTAAATTAACGAGGCAATAATAATAAATAAAAGAGTTGAGGGAAAGAGGACTGGACTCTGGGATTAAGCCTCAAGAAGATAGACCCAGCAGTAAAGGAGAGCGAACACAACTGACTTTGGACCTCTGGACGTGGTGCAATAGAGCTGGAATTGGGCCTGAGTTCATCAAGAACTCAGAGGCCCAAGCAGTAAAGGAGAGCGAACACAACTGACTTTGGACCTCTAGACGTGGTGCAATAGAGCTGGAATTGGGCCTGAGTTCATCAAGAACTCAGAGGCCCAAACAGATGTACATGTGAAAGAAAAGAAAGTCACTAGATATATATATCCAATACTTTAAATATATTCCAGCTACAGAACACTTCAATGTACAAGACAAATACATAAATAATAAATTAAAGCAAGAATATTATTGATATGGTAGAGGAAATTACATATTAATGTGGTGGCTTTACTCAGCAAATAATTCACATTGGAACCCTTTCGTTGTCATTAAACACTAAACCTTTAAAGAACTGAATGTGTCAATGAATTAAGAGCAAAAGAGGAAACTCCACTCAAGATTGAAGCTCTCTTTGGATCCCCGAACACTTCAAAGTTCCCAAAGGACTCAAGGCCCTGGGCAATGCTTGTGCCGGGGAGGATATCCCAACCTAAAGTCGAACTCCGCTCTTAAACATCATTAATCACTAGCGACATATTTTCTTTATGGATTTAAGTGCCAATGAGGCCCTTTCAATACGAACTAAATACTAAAGTACTTCCTACCACAACATATATACTTTCCTCTTAATAAAATAATACTAGAAAATACATACTACTATGATAATAAATAGGAAAAACATATCAAGGAAAATTAAAGGGAGAGGGGCTGAGTTTAGAATACACATAGTTTCATAATCACACCACTATAGGAATGAATAACTAAGGCATATCATATTCAAACAGGCATTGATAATATCACTTGGCAACTTAAATACATCAAGGCAGATTCAAACCAACAGTCATAGTCAACAATTATTTCAGAGATATAATCAAGGTCATGGGTATGAATTCTTATCATGATTATACACTCACAAAT
Source organism: Nicotiana otophora (assembly GCA_000715115.1). Lineage (NCBI taxonomy): Eukaryota > Viridiplantae > Streptophyta > Magnoliopsida > Solanales > Solanaceae > Nicotiana > Nicotiana otophora. The sequence goes on from AWOL01S0110373.1 coordinate 3,238, forward strand.
TTAAACATAGTATCCCTAAGGTATCAACAAGATCATGCTTCTAACAGTATCAACCAGTTACCATGTTCAAACAATATCAACAAAGGGACTTCAATAGAGTTTGAGAGTCAAATCTAGTTTTAGATCAACAGTAGGAAGAAAGACTGAGCATGATTCAAAATAGAGTATGGTGTTGCAGAATTAAGTAAATGATAACAACATTCAGTCAACTGCTTATGGGCAGAATAAATGAGGTTGTGACCTCAAACAAGTATAAGAACTTTACATATTATAGAATCAAACTGATCAGGCAAGTGGAGAGAGGAGATGAAAATATTATTTCAAACAAGTTCAACTCAATATGAACCTACCTCAGCATATAGATATGAAGTTATCATGCTTCAATTCTATCATTGGTTTTAGTAATAGGCCTAAAATATTTGTTCATGAGAGATAAACTAATTATAGATGCATGCAAACTTTACGAAAATCCCCAGGGGTTCAAAGACTAAGGACATGTATGTATTGCATATGTATATAAAGATCTCAACTGATTATAGAATAGACAAACCTAGTTATGCAATAATTACTGGTTGACTTTATCTAAATAAATCATGACTTACACTAAAAGTGAAAAATAGTTAATCTTACAGAATGTATATGCAACAAAGATTCATGAGGAAGGAACAACTTTATATAATTAAGACAGTGCTCCTATGCATGAAACAGTTGAACATGATCATGGAAAAGTCCTAGTGACAACACAGATATCACACTTAGAATTAACAGGTATAGATGTAGAGAAGAAAGAGTCTAGGCACCCAGACTCCTTCAACTCAGTTAAGTGACATGGACATATAGTATATCAGTTAAGATTACTACATAATGAACCTGACTACAAACATATAGAATGCAGGGAAATGATATGCCAAGGTGGACATTATAGCAGTATTATTGGTGGAATGGAAACATTAATATGATTAGCTTATCAATAATAGTAATCAAACAGAATAAAAACTATAGTGCTAATTCAAAAGTAGTTTTAATAAACACAGACAAATAAGGAAGTTCGTGAACATTGTAACTTCAAACTTAAGGTTAAAGGACAAGGACACAAGTCTTGAACAAATTCAGATATCAATAGTTACCAAATAACACACTTAGCTTTTAGAACTCATAAAATTATAGAAGTGCAATAAAACAAAAATAAACTCATTATTACTCACTGAGAACTATGAAGTTTACATTGAACATAAACATATATGAATTTAGGCATAGAGACTAAAAGAAAGCTCAGAACAAAGATCAATAATTATCATTCAACTAATCGATTATCACTTAGGAATTATAATAGAATAGGCTGCTCGTAAAGGATTATTATGCTAACAAAATATGATTATCAAAACAAGTCCTACACACATAGTATAATTATAATCTACAGAACTTAACATTAATATATCTAAATTATTTAGAGAGGTGAACAAAAGAAAAGGGAGAGAAAGGTGTTTACCTTCTCAAGGGCAGCAGACCAAACAAATTCCCCTTTATTGCTTAAAAATCCAAGAAAACTTTCAAAATTGAACCAGCACAAAACTCGGCAAAAGAGAAGAAAACAGTAAGAGACCTAATTATCAGAAAGCCTAATTTCTTAATGTTTTGGTTTCTCTAGTTTGTTGTGTTAGGTTGTATTGGTAAGAACATTGAAGACCCCCTTTTATAGTGGAATTCAATGCTCTAAGGCTTCATGACTTCAAACCAATAGCAGAGAGAGACACATGGTAGATGATGACAGCTAATCGAGTGAAAATCAGAAGACAGAGGGTGGATTCAGTAATGATTTTACTTGAGTACTGGAGTGGAGTGAATCGTTGAACTTTGAGGCACAAGAAACCATCGGTGTCATTGCATTTGACCTTTAGGTATCTAATATTGATGATGAAGCTATCTAACACCTCCTGCTCTCTTTGATTTGAAAGAACAAAGGACAAAACATGCGAGTTTGAAGTTTCACCTTTGAGGTCTGATTTTCTCGACTAGGGTTTTGCATTTGGAAGGCGAAAACGGAAAGAACGATGGGACTGAGAGTGCAGGAACAAAAGGAATAGCTATGCATGCCATGGATTTGAAAGAGCAATGATGATTTGAAATCTCATCTCTGAGAATAAAGTTTGGATTTTGGGAGATTTGATTTGGTGATAAAATAGGCTAGAATCCAACAGGAATCCTGGATACGGAAGACAGATGAGATGATATGAGGTTGATTTCACGACCTTGCACCAATTATTTCAAGGTTTGTTGATTGATGGGGGTTAAGGGCATACGAGAGAAAGAGAGAAAAATAGGAAATAAAGTCTGCTGGGTGAGGTAAAATGAGTTAGGGTTTTGGGTGTGAGACCGGTTGGTCTCTGAGTTAAAATGTGGAAAAAAGATCTAGGTCGTTGGATCATTTGATCAATGGCGCCAAAATTTGACGAGCGCAAAACACACACTTAAATTTTGCTCGCTAATCAAATATAGTATAGTATAATATCGTTTCCACAACGATTGGATTTAAACAGTATTCTTGTAGTTTCTAGCTTGATTGTTATTCAAGATGATCAACAATTGAGATTCTATGATTTCTAACTAATATTATCTAAGAGTCTAAAGCTATTGACTAATGACAATCGAAACAAAGAGGATTATCAGTGGGGAAAAAATAGGAGTTGATAGGATAGGTGCAAGATAATTGTTTGGGATCTAACTCTAGATACTTCACTTCTGCATGTTTAAATGAGTCTCTCGTATTCACTCAATTATTAGTTCAAACGTTTAGCAAAAACTCCTCTCTCGATTAAGTCTTAACCTCACGAGATAAACTAATTTAAGCACATGAAGATATGCAAGAATACGTAGTGGATTGGTCTTTAGAAAAACCTCTTTCGATTATTCTCCTAACTAGGTTTAATCAATGATTCAACTAGCCTCTTTCAACTACTAAGAAGAATTAATGAACTCAACCAACAATATAATACAAAGATATCACAAGTTATGCCTCTCTCGATTACATGAACAAGTGAATATAGATGCAACAATTAAATCATCCAAAGAACACTTCAGTATATAAAACTAGAGTTATAATCCACAAATAATCATCAATACACCAAATCTATCAAACCATAAAGGGAGCTACTCCATAGATATGGAGAATTCATTACAAATAAAATTAAAGTATAGGAAAGCATAAATTCAATCCAAACTCGGATCTTGAGTGAGGAAGGAATGATGAAATCCTTGTGCTCGTGTTATTCAAACTCCTCCTTAGCCTCCCTTAGGTCGAATATGTGTCAAAGTCTAGAAAATAATATTTTTTTTATGTATTTATACCAGGTAGGGTCGGGCCCAAATGAAATAACCTTTTCCTAGCCGAAATAGGAAAATAACTCTGTAAAAATTGCATTGGCGCCGCACCATGCGGGGCATTAGTGGGGAAATCCAGAGAGCTGATTTTTTCACTTTGCAGGAATTTTGCACTAGGGCCCCGCGCCCCGCTACGCATGGCACGGAGCGGTAGTGCAATTTTCTCAGAGTAATTTTATTTTCTCATTTTTTGACATCTAGACTTGGACCTCGACCCCGAAACGTGATCCTGACTTAATTACTTGAGCTTTTACTCAGACTTTAAAGCTCTAACTTATTCAAATTAGCTCCAAATTATCTTAATAGATCGGAATTACTTCTTGCAAGGCATAAAACACACAATAAGTGCAAAAATACTACTAATTAAAGCTCAAACACAAATAAAGTACAGTGAATTAGAGTGCAATAAGCGACTAAAATACGTAATTATAGCCTACCATCACCCTGATAAATCAGGGAGTTACACATGAAAAGAAATCAATTTTGGAAAATATGGGGGACCGTTGGATATGTGTGATCCAATGTTTGAGATAATTCTGATAATGGGTTGTGATTTAAATGGAAAATAGGGAATAATTTGTGACCGTTGATGGTTCAAATCAACGATTCAGATCACTTTTTATTGTTTTGCGAATGGGATCAACGGGTGACATATCAGGTCATGATTGGTTGAGAGGTAATGGCAAGGTTTGCCAAGTTGGAAGGGGATGGGGTGTTTGGACTAGGTTGTTCCGATTTGAGCTCGGTATTTGGGCCAAAATTAATTTAAAGAATAGCCACTTTATGCTTGGTTAAAGAATTGCAATTGTAGCCTGTTAGTTTTAAAAAATCCCTTTTAAAATCAATTTAAATAAACTTAAAATTATAATTACTATATGTTACTAATTATTTTATTTATCTATAAATGACACATATTTTAAATTGTAGCACTGATTTCAAAATATTAATAGAGTAGGCTAATTTTTGAAATTAAGGAATAATTTTATCAAATTGTAAAACCCATGTAATGTACGTACAAAAGTTATTTTATGATAGTAAATATATTTGTAATTACAAAATATTAGTATTATGTGATTAATTTTGAAACTAATACTTAATTAATTTATGAAATAGATATTCATTAATAGAAAAATACCTTTAAAGCATTTATTATAAATTATTAAGCATGAATAAATTAATTTTAAATGGAAGGGTCAAAATTGGCCGTCAATAGCTGCCCCTCTTTGATCGGAGATGATGAAAGAGTTTTCGGGCAAAGAAATTGAACCAAAGACAATTTTGACTCGACTTTGGGCCGAATTCTGGCTTTGAATTGCTTACATACCATGAGCTTAACGAGGATCGGGCTTCATGTAGTTCTAGAATAAAGACTCCGGGGAAGCGGCACTTGCAGAAATTGCCCCAGTATCGTATTGCGACGATACAATGAGACGGAAGATTGGTCACTAATGATGGATTGAATTTTGCTGCCTCATTTGAATGATTCAAAATTTTGAGCTTGCTGGTCATCCTGAATTGGGATCTTGAGCCCGCTATTGGGTTGGTTGTCCTCATAGAGTTGTAGTTCGGTCTACTGCTAAGAAGTAATTCCATGCTGCAGTGTTTGTTTATGCAAAATAAAATGAAATACACGCATACCAATATATTATAATGCGAAATATATTAAAATGTGATGTAAATGATAAAAGAATGATGATGCCTGGCTGCCGAGATTGGGATGATGAGATACTTGATCCTGTCTCGATTTTTTAGCTGGGCTGAGTACCGTTTCGCAGCTGTCGGATCATTTGAAAATTGTCTCCACTGTTTGGGAGAGCTTGACTAGTAAAGTGCGTCTCCGCTTGCTGGGAGAGCCTTGCATTGAGAACTGTCTCCGCTTGTTGGGAGAATGTTGCACTGAAATGTAAAGTAGTCCCGACTTGGGAGAGATAAAAATCGTGCCTAAAGCTTCACGAACAAAACTTTAAAACATTCAAGGTAACAACGAAAATGAAACATGAGCATGCCCAAGAGATACTCTTGACTGCGAAACTAAGTTGTGGCCATCGATTGGCAAAACTTTGGTGACGAGGTTCGCGATTGTCTATTCCGGCATTCGTGATTGACGAAGTGGTGCTGCGGATTGCTTTTTGTTGATGAAGTTTGCAGTTTGCTATATACAAGGCTCTAGTTGGCGAAGCCGACGTTCGATTTGTACAAGGTGCTCCGATTTATTGAGCTGACGATTTGCTATATACAGAGCTTCGATTGGTGAAGGTGAGGTGCGATTTGTACAAGGTTCTCTGATGGATTGAGCAAGAGGTTTTCTATTTATAGATTTTTGTATTAGCTGTCTGATTTCGAGACACCTGCAAAGAATTCAAGAGTTAGCTTTAACTGTGCTAGAAAATTTGAATAAGAGGAAGGAGAGAGAATCTTAGGCAAGTGGCGGGTCTGCCATTTGCCCTAGTGTGGTTCCAGCGATTCTTTACTCCCTGTTGACCTTGCACTCAAAGAAACTTCTTAGTAAGGGGAAAGTTGACCCTGCCACGGAGTTCGATAGATGGAATAGATTACTTTATATATGTATATTTTAGAAAATATTTTGAAAATACTTATTTCTTATAAGGCACATGTCGACGTTCCGGATTATGACATGTTACGAAAGTGTTCTCCGCACGTGAATGCATTTCTCTGAGAATCTCGTCCTGTTGATATCGATCTTCCATGGTATATATGACAACGCGGCTAATGGCTATTGCGACTGTGTCCTAATTAAAACTAATGCATTACAAAGGTCTCCTAAGGTTTTGACCGAACCCTTTCAGGTTGCCTACGTATCCAAAGCGGAATCAGGTCTGAACATAGTTCGTGGGATAATGATATAATGTGATGAAACGATCGAGCCTAACTCATACAGCCTACGTATCCAAAACGGAATCAGGTTGGGACGTAGTTTGATTACAACAGATGCAAAAGATGAGATTTTGAATGAAAAATGGCCGAGTCTCACTCAGACAACCTACGTATCGAAAACAGAATCATGCCAGAACGTAGTTCAATTACAAAATATGACTGAATCCGATGAGGATTGCCTACGTATTCCTTTCTGATGAAATCAGGTCGGCATTATTCCTGAACAACATACAAAAATGACATTTGGTTTTTCTATTACAAGAGAAAGGGGGAGAGAAACCGAACCCTACGCGGGTTTCCTATGTATCACTCTATGGGAAGTCAGGTTGAACATAGTTCTATTACATCAAAATCCTAACCCTATCTGTCCTCAAACATAATATCTGTTGATTGCATCCGAGTTAATCGGCTTCGTGTGGACTCTTTCATCCATTTTTGCTAAGATTAGAGCTCCTCCAGACAGTGCTCTGTGGACCATGTAAGGACCTTGCCAGTTTGGTGAAAATTTCCCTTCAGTTTCCTCTTAATGAGGAAATATTTTCTTCAGAACCCACTGCCCCGATGCGGATTGGCGGGGCTTCACTCTTTTGTTTAATGCACTAGCCATCCTATTCTGGTATAGCTATCCATGATATACTGCATCCATTATTGTCTCGTCAATGAGCATGAGTTGTTCTTGTCTGACCCATATCCACTTTGCGTCTTCTAATTTTTCTTATTGGATGACTCTTAAGGACGAAATTTGACCTCTGCGGGTATCACTGCTTCAGTTCCGTATACCAACATGTATGGTGTTTCCCCAGTGGATGTTCTCATGGTATTCCATTAACCCAATAAAGCGAAAGGTAGCTTCTCGTGCCATTGTGTGTGATTGTCCACTATCTTTCACAGAATCCTCTTGATATTCTTGTTAGCTGCCTCGACTGTCCCATTCATTTGTGGTTTGTAAGCTGTGGAATTGTGGTGGACGATTCTGAACTTTTCGTAGATTTCTCTCATGAGGTCGCTATTGAGGTTGGCGGCATTGTCAATGGTGATAGACTCTGGTATCCCAAATCTGCAAACGATGTTGTTCCGGACAAAATATGCCACTACCTTTTTCGTGATGGCTTTGTAAGTAGATGCCTCGACCGAATTAGTGAAATAGTCGATGGCTACCAAAATTAAACGATGTCTGTTGGACGGTGCAGGTTCTATGGGTCCTATCACGTCCATGCCCCAGGCGGCGAAAGGCTAGGGTGAACCCATTACATTTAACTCATTTGGTGGAACCCGGATGAAATCTCTATGAATTTGGCACTGGTGACATTTCTTCACATAGCGGATGTTGTCGTTTTCCATGGTCATCCAAAACTATCCAGCTCTTAAAATCTTCTTGGCTAACATGAATCCATTCATATAGGTTGCGCACGTCCCTGCATGTATTTCTTCCAATAGTCTGGTTGCTTTGGCGTCATCTACACATCTCAGCAAACCTAAGTCCCAGGTCCTCCTATACAAGACTTCCCCGTGGAGGAAAAAGTGGTTTGCCAATCTCCTAAAGGCTCGCTTTTGACCATTAGTAGCATTTTTTGGGTATTCCAGAGTTGCGAGGAACTTCTTGATGTTGTGATACCAAGGTTTACCATATGGTTCTTCATTCACATGGAAGCAATAGGTATGTTGATCCTTGATTTCTATCTCGATGGGGCTGATGTAGTTTTTGTCTGGATGCTGAATCATAGATGATAAGGTCGTAAGGGCATCGGAGAACTCGTTCTGAATTCTGGGGACGTGCTTGAACTCAATCTTTGTGAACTTCTTGCACAGTTCTTTTATGCAGTGCAGGTATAGCAGTATCTTGACATTCTTGGTGGACCATTCTCCTTAGACTTGGTGGATCAGCAAATCGGAATCTCCTATGACCATAAGTTCTTTGATGTTCATGTCGACTGCCATTCTGATTCCAAGGATGCATGCCTCGTATTCAGCCATATTGTTGGTGAAAGGGAATATTATCTTTTCCAACACATGATAGTGTTGTCCAGATTCTGAAATTAGGACTGCTCCAACTCCGACTCCTTTGAAATTTGCTGCTCCATCATAAAATATCCTCCATCCGGGGTATGATTCTACAATGTCTTCCCCGGCAAATAGTACTTCTTCATCGGGGAAATACATGTTAAGTGGCTCATAGTTCCCATCCACCGGATTCTCGACGAGGTGGTCAGCTAAGGCTTGTCCTTTGATAGCCTTCTGAGTTATGTGCGCAATGTCAAATTCGCTGAGGAGAATTTTCCACTTAGCTAGCTTCCCGGTAGGCATTGGCTTCTGAAAAATGTATCGACCAGATCGAGCCGAGATATCAGATGCGTGGTGTATGCCGACATGTAATGCCTTAGCTTCTGAGCAATCCAGGTAGAGCACAACAAGTATGTTCTATCAAAGTTTACTTGGCTTCGCATGGAGTGAACTTCTTGCTTAAGTAGAAAGTGGCCTACTCCTTCCTCCCTGTTTTGTCATGTTTCCCCAACACACAGCCGAAGGCATTGTCCAAGAATGACAAATGAGTAATAATGGTTTCCCTGGTTCAGGGGGAACCAGTACTGGCGGGTTTGAAAGGTACATGCTTTCTGGCATTCCTCTGTCCATTTTGTGGCAGCATCCTTCTTTAACAATTTGAAGATGGGTTCACAGATTATTGTGGACTGGGCTATGAAGCGACTGATGTAATTCAATCTTCCCAAGAAACTCGTCACATCTTTCTTGCTCTTTGGTGGCGGTAATTCCTGGATGGCCTTGATGTTTGATGGGTCCAGTTCTATCCCTTTCCTTCTTACAATAAAACCTAATACTTTTCCAGCTGGGACTCCGAACGCGCACTTTGCTAGATTCAGTTTCAAATCATACCTTCGCAAGCGTTCGAAGCATTTCCTCAAGTCGTCCAGATGCTCTAAACTCTTCCGAGATTTTATGATGACATAATCGACATACAATTTGATCTCCTTATGAATCATGTCGTGAAAAAGGGTCGCCATGGCCCTCATGTAGGTGGCGCCAACATTCTTGAGATCGAACGACATGACCCTATAATAGTAGACTCCCCAAGGGGTGGTAAAGATTTCTTCTCTGCATCTTACTCGTGCATTAGAATTTGATGGTATCTAGCAAAATAATCCACAAACGATTGCAGTTCATTCTTCGCGCAGTTGTCGATGAGGATGTGGATATTTGGCAAGGGAAAATCGTCCTTTGGGCTAGCTTTGTTGAGATCCCAGTAATCCACACATATTATGATATTTCTGTATTCTTTGGGCAATGGGACAATGTTTTCCAACCATCTTGGATAGTTGGTGACCCTTACTACATTTACCTCTATCTGTTTGGTCACCTTATCTTTTATCCTCAGGCTTAAATCAGGTTTGAACTTCCTGGGCTTCTGCTTGACCGGCGGCCTGGTAGGATCAGTGGGTAGTCGATGCGAGACAATATCAGTGCTTAACCTTGACATGTCATCATAGGACCACGCGAACACGTCGACGTACTGTTGGAGGAACTCAATCATTTTTCCCTTCTACTCGGCTTCCGGGTGAATGCTGATTCTAGTTTCTTTCACATCTTCTTCACTTCCAAGATTGACTACTTCCGTTTCTTTGAGGTTGCAATTCTTCTGACTCTCCAGCTGCTCGATCTCATGCAGGAGATTGTCTGGCATCATACTCTCGCCATATTCTTTGTAATCTGGATCATTGCGCTCATCAGTTTCGTTGCATGTCATAATCGCGGAACACGATTTTTTTATTGGTTTTAGTACTGATAAAAAAGGTATATACATGGTATAGACAAGAAAAGATTATTTTTATTTCATCAAAAGGGGAACATATTAAGAGTTCACAAGAGGCAAATGACAAAAAGTTACAGACACGGTACATGCCTCAATTGACCGTGTTCTTTAAAAAAAAACTTTTACAGTTCCATACAACCAAGACTCCCGGCGAACTGAAGATGGACTGGCTGTCCAATTCTGCAGCTCTTCCCCTAGTTCGGCATCCCTGATAATCAGTGTCTTGATGTCAGTTCCTTCACAGCATTCCAATCATATTCACAAATAGATTTCCCATCTCGTCGATGATATCATCTTCAGGCGTTGAACTCTATCCTGGACTTGACACATGCTCTGGCACAAAAACTTTTTTCTCGAAGCTAACGATATGAGTTTTCCCTTACGGGGGATGATATCCTATGCCAACCCTTCCTTTCTTCCCATTGTTCTCAATTACTTCTATGATCCCATCTGACTTGGCTCTCAACCCTGTCCCTGGCCTGTATCTATATTCCATCATTTCCCTCATGGTGATCTTGGACATGTATGGTGATTACATTCCCAAATTCTGTTCAGTCCTCTCCTCATCGATTGTCTGCATGATTTCTACAACATGGAAGGCGACTCCGTCTAGTCCCTCAATGAATGGGATAACATACTCCAAATAGGCAGAGTGACCCCACTCGTCGTGGACCACGATCTCTTGGTATCCCCACTTGAACTTTATGCATTGGTGCAAGGAAGATAGCACGACCCCTGCTATATATATCTAGGGCCTGCCCAACAGAAAATTATAAGAAGAGGAAATGTCCATCACTTGAAATAATACTGGAAAGTGGCCCGAACTGCAAGGCTAGATAAATTTCCCCAATATCCTTTTGCGAACCGTCGAAGGCTCTTACCCTTACGTGGCTTTCTTTGACTTCCCTTAAATGAATTCCTAACTCCCGCAAGGTGGAGAGCAGGCAAATGTTGACTCTTGATTCCCTTGTCGGCCAACACTCGATATACCACTTTATCCCCACATTTGACAGTGATGTGAAGAGCCTTGTTGTGACTTGCACGCTCGACAGAAAGTTCATCTCTTCTGAAAGTGATCATGTTTGCCTCTATAATTTTCCCGATCATCGCGACCAACGCCTCCCTAGTAGTGTTACTTGGTACACTTACTCAGCTTAGTACTTTCAACAAAGCGTCCTTATGGTATCCAGAGCTCATCAGTTGATCCATGATGGATATCTGCGCTTGAGTTTTCTTTAACTATTCTTCCACAAAATACTCTTTACTCGACATCCTTTTCCAAAACTCCGCGGCTTCTAGGTCTATTATGTTCCTCCTTGGAATTTTTTCTCTCTTTGAATTTCTTCGATTGACCTCTTCAGGGGCGTAGCATCTCCCATACCTAGTGATACCATGGGCCACGACAAGGTCTGCCATTTTGGCTTTTCCTTTTTGCTGATAGGTCCATGGGACAGTTTTGTATTCCCGATCTTCTTCACCCTGAGTAGCATCGGTGGGTTGCTGCAGATAAGTTTGAACTATGTAGGCTTTAGTTTTACCGTGGTGATGGGAGCCTTTCGAAAGGGGGTGATTGTGGCTTCTGCATTTCTAATTGTGACAATTGTTCCCTACAGGTCATATTCTTCATCCAATATGATCATATTATCTCTCTAGTTTCGATGATTTGGCAATGGATTTCGGTTCACATTAGGTGGTACTGGAGTGTACTGAATGGCTCCGCTCTTGATCAGGGTTTCAACTTTATTTTTCAGGTTGAAATAATCTTCAGTATCGTGCCCCGACACATTGGAATGATACACACATCTCTTAGTGGCATCAAAATATTTGGAGGGATGTTCAGGAACCATTCCCTCAATTGGGTGTATCAATCCTGCTCTTCTCAACCTTTCAAACAATTGAGCCAGAGGCTCAGCAATCGGGGTATAGGCTCTGGTATCCCTTTCTTCAAAGTTAGGACCAGGACGTGGTGCGTACACGGGTCGGTTTTGGTGAGTAGTGGTTTTGTACATGAGCATATAGTCGTTGTGGGTTTTGGTTGTTGTTGGCTCGAGGAGGGTTGTATTGTGGTTGGCAACAATATAGAAGAACCTGCACACCTACATTATGACAACAAAGCAGCTTTGCAAATAGATGTTAATCCAATCTTTCATGAGAGAACCAACATATAGAGATAAATTGTCATTTTGTTAGAGAAAAAATCAAGGAGGGGTTGATCAAGACAGAGTATATACACACAAAACAACAACTAGCAGACCTAATGACTAAAGGACTAGGGACAATCGGCTTGTCGTTGACTTGCAAAAGTGGAGTCAATGTTGTTAGTCTCGTTATAGATGCGATCTCTGAAGGTGAAACATTGCGCAAACCCTAGTGTGTGGCCACCGGAGAGCGCGATGAGATCTTTCTCATCCAAACCTTGGTTCTTAAAGTTGTTGATAAGTGCAGGTAAGTCCAAGAATGGAGGTGGGATGTCGTTGTTGGCCATGGTTCTATTTGCTGTAGAGGAATCCCTTCTTCCCAGTTGCACTTCCCATGTTGGTCCACCTAGTTGTTGATCATGAAATTAAAAACCATCTACTCCCTCCCTTCCAATTTATGTGAACATGTTTGACTGGGCACGGAGTTTAAGAAAAAAATAAAAACTTTTAGAATTTGTGGTCCTAAACAAGTCAAAAAAGGGTCTAGAGTATTTGTGTGGTTATAAAAGTTTCTCATTAAGGGTAAAATTGAAAGTTCAAGCTTAAGTGTTTCCAAATTTTAAAAAAAGGGGTCATTCTTTTTGGAACGGACCAAAAAGGAAATAGGTTCGTACTATTTAAGTAGCTAATTTAGCTGTTAAGGTTTCATTAGTAGAGCATACTATTAAGCATTTATCTATGAGAATTAGCGTTTTAAGACTTGTTAGACAATTACAGGACAGTCTCCATTTCAATTTATGTGACATTATGTCTTTTAAATTTTAAAGTTGTTAATTATTGTGACTTCTAATCTTGTTTTATGTAATTTCTGAATATATAATTCTTTTTAAAGAAACTTAAAGATCCGCATTCATACAAAGTCTGGGGATGGACTGCACCCCAAGGGGTGTGATGTAGGCAGCCTATCCTGATATAAGCATCAATGACTGATTTCACGGCTCGGACACGTGACCTATAGGTCACACAGAGACAATTTTATTGTTGCTCTAAGGCTCTCCTTTCTCTATATCAAAATTCATCGTCAAAATAAAAAAAGTTTGACTCTCGTAAACAAATGGCGCCACAAAAATTGGAACAAAGTACTAGGAGTATAATTAACTTGAACAAGTATAGTATTTAAGTCTAACATTAACCATGGAAAATGCCATAGTAAAGGAAAAAAAGTTGACGAGAGGGAAAAGTGAACTAGAGCTGTTATAGAACAGGAGGGAGTGATACGCACTGCAACTACAGAGTCACGAGCTGCAACTGCCACAATGTGCGCACAAGATACAATAGGATGTCCGCAAGCTTTATCAACCTCCGACTTGATTTGGTCAATCACTTCAAATCCTCTAATAGAATTGTTATTAGTTCTTGCCGTCTTTTCGCTGTCAATAGTCTCCGTTTGATCAAGAAGAATTGAAGCATCACATCCCTTCATTTACAAGAAACATTAGTAACATATCAAGCAACCTAAAGGAAGAAGTCCACTCTCTATATACATAGAAAAAAGCCGGTTTAATTAATAAAACCAGGGTCAACAAAAGACTATACATATATATAAGACACAGTATGTAAATATGATCTTCAATCCTCTCTTTCCATATCATAAAATACTTAAATAATGCTTCTCGATATTCACTACTAGAAATACGAAAAAAACCGATCAAAGTTGGTCGTTTTTTCAAAATATTTTATTTTTTAATTTATTTTTACGAAACGGACTAACTTTGGTCAGTTTTCTTTGGCGCAAAAATGCGGGAAACTAGTTTTGAGTCCTGCGAAATTTAGTTTTCAAGAAACCAACCAATGTTGGTTGGTTTTCAATTAAAATAAATAAAAATTAATACTAAAAAAACGGACCAAAATTGGTCGGTTAATTCGGCCAGTCATTTAAAAAAACCGACCAACTTTGGTCAGTAATTTTACTTTTTAATAAAACCGACTAACTTTGGTCGGTTATTTTCGTGCGAAGATACAATTAAAGAGTATAAATCAAATAAAAGACATTCTTAAAATAAAATGCACCAATGGTCTAGTGGTAAAATAGTATCCTGCCACAGTACAGACCCCGGTTCGATTCCCAGATATTTAATCTTTTGATTACATAATTAAAACCAACTTTGGTCGGTTTTTTTTGCAATTGTTTTTTAATTTAATTGACCGACAAAAGTTGGTCGGTAATTTCCGACCAACTTTGGCCGGTATGCCTTTCCGACCCCTAAAATACCTTCCACACGTAAATGGTCGCGTTTTGGTC
>AWOL01S0110384.1:0-18213 GCA_000715115.1 Nicotiana otophora
TTGATTCACTTTGTGCTTAGCTGCCAAATTTTGCATTCCTTAATTTCTCGTTCTTTTCCTTTCTTTTTCAATTTGCAATTATCTTTATTTTGTCCTCTTTTATAATACTAAACTTCAATCTTTGTCCAATAATTAATTAATCATGAATCCATTCTTGTAGTGTATAAAATACACATAAAATCTCTAGTTCGCTTTCAATTTCATCTCCAAAGTACCTACATATAAAATAAACTCAATTAAGCATACATATAATAAAATTTAGTATTAAAGCACCTAAATGTAAGGTAAGTAATGCACTAAAAATATATAATTATAGCCAAACATCACTATAATTATAGCCAAACATCAGATGACGACTGGTCCTCCTTCCGGGCCGGTCATAGACACTGTGATGATTGATGATGATGAATAAGCTTATTTTCATGGAAGGCGACGATCCTCATCATCTCAACAGGATGCTCAATCTGTTGAGATAGTTACACTAATCGAGGATGATATCTCAGCACTTTGGAGAGAATTAGATTTGGTAGATAATGCCAACTCCCGTTCTCGGACCCCAATTGTTGTGTCCGTTACTGCGAGGCAGAGTAGCGGGTCCTTGCCATCTTCCGTTGGAAAGCATCCAATATCCAGCAATGTTGTTGACGCAGCTGCTTCTCATTCTTCAACCGTATCAGCTTCATCTCCACGTTCTCCAACACCAACAACTACTACATCACTTCTATCTTTATCCATTCTTCCATCAGCGGTAGCTACATCATCTCTATCGACAGCATCTGACCATGAAGAAGGTGTTCCTCTTCCACAGTCCCCAGTTCATGGGAATTTGGGGAAAAATTACGCTGCCCCTTCTGAAGATCCATAGAGGAGGAGGAATATTACTCTTTCGATCTCTATCGGGTGCAATCTTCTTTCCCGACCGGTGGAGCGTGCTAACTATCTGAAGCCTTTTGCTTCAGAGAAGGATTGGGAAAAGGTTTAGGCACTCTCTGGAGAGTGTTGTTTGAACAACGCTGTGCATAACGCCGTACCGGTACGTTTCTTTCTTCCTCTGTTATTTCTTCTACTTTTGAGCAAATGTATTTTATGTTTTATCTTTTCTTGTTTTGTAAGCCAACTTTCTTTCTTCTGAGGGCCTTCAAAGGCTGATTCGTGAGAAGGAAGGAATTACTTCCAAACAGAATCGGCCTTTGGTAGAATGGGACCAAGCCATTCTCCGCCTCTCGGAACTGGAAACCAGAGTCGCTGAGGCCGTCGTTTGGAAATCTTGTTTGCATCAAAGCGTGTAAGAAGTAATAACCCTTAGCCAAGAAAATGTCTCGCTGAGGGTTAGATTTGATGAAGCCAAGGCTAAATGGGCTGAAATCCAGGACACCATTCTTGCTGCAACCGAGCGCGAGGCTGGTACTGCTGAATAGGTAACTAACTTGGAAATAGCCTTGAACTCCAAAGTTGAAGAGCTTGCTGTCATGGGGGCGAAATATGCCTAGCTAGAAGAGAAGTACAAGGACACTATCGAGCATAATAGGCTCTTTAGTCAAGTGTCCGCGAGCTTGATGCCACCCTTAAATCTGCTAGGTCCTCCCGGGAAAATCTTTCTACTGAGATAACTCAACTTAAAGAAGAACTCAAGCACCGAGAGGCTTTCCTCGTTGTTGAAAGAAATTATGCCATAGACAGCATGAGGAGAAAAACCTTGGAATAAGCCAAATATGGTGTAATTGCTATTGATGCTGAAATTGCTAAGGCATGTGAGCTTGAGTTAGCTGGTAAGATTGGACTTCCATCGAGGTTTAATGTATCTGGCGCATCTAGTTCTAGTTTCGAGTTTTCGGGTACTGAAGAAGAATCAAAGTGTGATGATGTTGAATATCATACTGGGGAAAATCTCGAGCCATCGGTGGAACCATCTACCACTCCCTGGGGCTCAAACACTTCTCTTCCTCCTGGACCCGAAGGTACTGCAGTTTAGCTTTTACTTGTCTTTTCTTGTTTTGTATTTCCTTTGTCACGTTCTTGTAAATGAAGACATATTTTTGCTCAAATGTTGTTTGAGTCTTACTTTCTCTTGATTATCCGTGCAAGTTTTTTAACCCTTGTATTCTCTTAAGGATTTTGCGCACGTTTTTCTATTCACATTTTTCTATATGTGGTCTCGGATGCATTTTCTTCGATGCACTTTGGTTGAAAACATTATCCCTTTTACGTGAGGGTTTCAATAAGTATTTGCGCAATTTTGCTTTTTGTGTCCTTTTCATATGTGGCTTTGGGTGTATTTTTCCCCGATTGCTTCTTTGATTCCGAGCATAAATATTTACGGAACCAACCCTTTAACGTGAGGGTTTTTATAAGAGAGGGACCCCTTATGTTTACGGTGCTCTTGAAGAGGGCGTCTCCTGTTCATTACGTCACTAACATTTGAAGTATTTGTTTAACTTTCAAATGACAAAGTTAGTTCATCATTCAGACAAGAAACACGATAAAAGCAAAAGGATTTCATTTTATTTCTTTTATTTCAAAAAATGCATAAGCATCTTGTTATGCAGAAAAGAAATTGCCATTACTTGTGGCTATCTTGTACAACTTGTTTCTGCGGGACTGGCTGTACAGTCCCCATTCCCGATAAATATGTCTTTTTTGGATTTTCATTCCTGGTTGACGTGGCAGTCACTGTTGTCGTATTCTCATATCATTCCCCCCAGTGTTCGAATGCGGAAAGTGCAAATTGGAAAACTAGAAGTATTGTATCTTCGAAGGTTCCACTAATGAATTGCTAGGTAATCCTCCACTTGGCAACATACCTTGCTTCCCCTTAGGAATCCATGCTATCGAGCGAAAGAAAACCTAACAGTCCTCTAGTGGTTTGTGCTCGTGAATGGTCGGGTAACGTCTGTTCGGCAGCAAACTTAACTTCCCGGTGGGAATTTGCTATCGAAGAAAAGATTATCTAATTTTCCCCGAGTAGACACTTGTTTGTTTTCCTTGTTATCAAAGGTCTTATCGCTGCTGTCTTCGTAGTACGCTTTCTTTCACTGCCTCATTAAAAAACCTTTTCCAGAAAAACCCAATTGGGACAAAAACTGAACGAAGGGAAAAAAGAGTGCAGCACATACTTTTCGTTTGAGTGTTGTTCATCAATAGTAATATCTTTTGAGGTGAGCCACGTTCTAGTTGTTGGGCAACTTGTATCCATTCTGGTTCTCCAACTCGCATGAACCTTTTGCAGTGATAGCTAAAACCCGGTAGGGGCCTTCCATGTTGAGCCTAACTTGCCCGCGTTGAGGTCCCGGGTGTTTTGAGTTACTTTCCTCAAGACCAAGTCTCCTATTTTGAAATAACGGAGGTTGGCTCTTTGATTATAATATCGCTCCATTCTCTACTTTTGAGCTGCCATTCTTACATGTGCCAAGTCCTTGCGTTCCTCGAGCAATTCCAAGTTGTTAACATCGCTTCGTTGTTTGATTTTTCATCTGGCTGAAAATATCTCAAAGTGGGCTCTCCCACTTCTACCGGGATTGGTGCTTCGTCACCGTATACAAGGGAAAAATGGGTTTCTCCTATGCTTGACTTGGCCGTTGTTTGGTAGGCCCATAGAACTCCGGGTAATTCTTCGGGACATTTGCCCTTTGCTGCTTCCAACCTATTTCTGAGGTTTTGAATAATTACTTTGTTTGTTGACTCTGTCTGACCGTTTGCGCTTGGATGATATGGCGAAGATATGATCCTATTTATTTTCAAGTCTTCAAGGAATTTTGTAACTTTTGCATCGACAAACTGTGGCCCGTTGTCGCATGATATTTCTTTTGGTGTTCCGAACCTGCAAATTATATTTTCCAACAAAACAATCGACCACTTCACGTTCTCCAATATTCTGATAAGAACCTGCTTCCACCCATTTAGAAAAATAATCAGTCAAAATTAAAAGAAATCTTACCTTTCCGGGAGCCAGGGGCAGCAGTCCGACGATGTCCATCCCCCATTTCATGGACGGCCATTGGGATAGAACAGTATGTAAGGGTTCTGCTGGTTGGTGTACTAGCAGTGCGTAGCATTTGCACTTATCGATGCCAGTAATATCTTGCCCGTACCAATTTCTGCACAAAGGAGTCTGCGCCTGAGTGACTTCTGCATACCCCTTCGTGGACCTCTCTCATGACATAGTTAGATTCTGATAGTCCTAAGAACCGGGCCAGCGGGCACTGGAAGGATGTTCTATATAATTGGCCTCTTCTAAAGCTACAACGCGCAACTTTGGTGCGTAACGCTAGTGATGCTTTCGGGTCTTCGGGCAATTTCCTCTGTTTGAGATAATTTATTATTTCGTTTCTCCAGTCCCAAACCAGACTAGTCGAATTTACCTCATATTAACCAGCCGTATCCAGGGCCGAGTTCTTCAATTACACTACCGACTCGGATTTTGATCCCTTCATTTCCATTGATGATCCTACGTTTGCTAGTGCATCTGCTTCTGCGTTGTCCTCCCTCGGAATATGAGCAATTGATCACTCTCGGAATCTTGCTAAAAGAGCCTGGACTTTTATCACGTATTGTTGCATACGTTCTTCTTTGGTATCAAAGATTCCGTAGACTTGATTTGCCACCAGCTGTGAGTCATATTTGATTTCGATAACCTCGAAATCAAGTCCTCGTACCAATTCGAGCCCTCCAATCAAAGCTTTATACTCTGCTTCATTATTAGTTAAAGGGATTGTTCTGATGGCTTGCCTTAAGGTTTCCTCTGAAGGCGTGATTAAAACTATTTCGAGCCCCAACCCTTTTACGTTCGAGGCTCCGTCCATAAATAATGTCCAAACCCTTGATGTCGATTCCGACACCATTACTGCCTCCTTGGTTGACAAAGGTAGCAGTCCCGGACTAAAATCGGCCACGAAGTCAGCCAAGACTTGCGACTTAATTGCAGTCCTCGATTTATATTCTATATCGAATTCACTCATTTCAACGGCCCATATGGCCACTCTGCCTGAGAACTCAGTTTTATGAAGGAAGTTCTACAAAGGGAAAGTAGTCACCACACCTATTGGATGGCATTGAAAGTAGGGCCTCAGCTTCCTAGCGGTGGCTACGAGAGCTAAGGCTAGTTTTTCCAAATGTGGGTAGCGAGTTTCTGCTCCCAATAAAATTTTTGTTAACGTAATAAATAGGAAACTACGTACCTTCATCCTCCCGGACTAAAACCGCACTTACCACAACTTCTGAAATCGCAAGGTAGACTAGCAATGTTTTGCCTTCTTTTAGTTTCGAGAGAAATTGAGGGGTTGATAAATACTTCTTCAGGTCCCTCAAAGCATGTTTTCACTCCGACATCTATTCGAAATTGTTCTTCTTTTTTAGCAATGTAAAGAAGCGATGACACTTTTCCGACGATCGGGAAATGCATCTGCTCAAAGCTGCTAATCTTCCCATGAGTCTTTGGACTTCCTTTACATTTGGGAATTGATCCGGGATATCATCTATAGACTTGATTTTGTCGGGGTTTACCTCAATTCTCCTTTGTGAGACCAGAAACCCCAGGTACTTACCGGAGATGACCCCGAACTTTCTTAGGATATCGAATATTTCTTGCAAATTCTTAAGGTGGTCACCTGCATTTAAAGGCTTAACGAGCATATCGTCTCTATAAACTTCCATGGTCTTTCCTATTTGTTTCTCAAAAATCTTATTTACGAGCCGTTGACAAGTGGCTCCGGCATTTTCTAACCCGAAGGGAATTATATTGTAACAATATGTACTGAAATTTGTTATAAACGAAGTCTTTTCCTGATCTTCCGGGTTCATCTTAATATGGTTGTACCCAGAATAAGCATAAAGGAAACTCATCAACTCGTGCACGGTCATGGCATCAATCATTTGATTGATATTTGGAAGTGGAAACGAATCTTTCGGCCATTCCTTATTAAGATCTTTATAGTCTACACACATACGAATTTTTTTTTTTTTTTTTAGGAACTAATACTACATTGGCTAGCTAGTCTGGATATCTTACCTCTCTGACCGAACCGATTTTAAGCAAGCGGGTTATCTCTTCTTTGACAAATTTATTCTTGGCCTCGGCAATAGGGCGCTTATTCTGTCTTACCGGTGGTATGTTGGGATCCAAACTCAGCTTGTTCATGGCTATTTTTGTCTGGATACCTATCATATCCTCATTCGACCATGCAAAACAATCAACGTTAATTTTATGGAATTCAATAAAATCATACTTGAGCTCGGGGTACAGTCCTGTCCCCAAGTAAACTTTTCTTTCTAGGAATTCTTCGAACAATGTCACTTGCTCTAGTTCCCCTGCCGTGGATTTTGTTGCAAATGTTTCTTCCAGAACATGGAAACGAAACCTTCTAGATATATCCAAATGCCAATCGGGGCATACACCCAAGTCCAAAATCACCATCCAGACCTAATAGAACCATCAAAACTCCGATCCGAGGTCAAATACTAAAAAGTCAAACTTGATCAACTCTTCCAACTTGAAGCTTCGTAGTTGAGAATCATTCTTCCAAATCAAATCTGAATCACCTGAAAACCAAAACCGACGATTCACACAAGTCATAATACATCATACGAAGCTACTTAAGACTTCAAATAGCTGAACAGAATGCAAATGTTCAAAACGACCGGTCGGGTCGTTACATTCCCTCCCCCCCACTTAAATATACGTTCGTCCTCGAACGTACCAAGAGTCGTTCCAAAGCCATCAAATCGCCATGTAACCTTACCATGGAAAAACCCGGGGGTGATCCCATATCATCCCAATCGAAATAAGCCCGACAACACAACATAACCAAAGATTCTTAATTCAACCTTAGCCCATAAACCTTGGAACCCAATTTTCAACATTCGGAATTCCTTACAAGACCCGAATCTCACATCTACATACTGTATAAGTCTGAACAAGCTATATCAAGCCACAACCCTAGCCCAATATGTGATCACATGATATACCACATAACTCGCACACTCGTAGCAATAATATTCGATCACAGTAGATGCTAAAAAACAAACCCGGTACTGAAAAAAATCCTCATATAAAATAAAACCTCGTTCAAAACCTTTGTACGTTGCCGATGATGAATGAATCACACAAAAACTAATAACCATTCATCGGACCAACAAGTCATGGATCTCTCTCTCATCCGACAAGAACCAAAGCCAAATTCTAAGATGACTTCTGATATTGTTCTTCCAAACATACCATAATCAAATCAGATAGTACCCATTCTAGGTCCAATGACCTCATCTCATCAAATACAAATGTTCTATTGAAATGCCACACCAATACAACCTAAGCCACAAACCGCGCAATCTGTGCACCAATAAGCAACAATTCCAATGTACTCAAACATGAAAAAAATGAATCAAATGAGAGATCCATCTCGCAAGCTCAATAGATACCACCACAAACGCAATGCTATGAACCAATCACACATAGTAGAACCAAGATACGTGAATCTAACACAATAGATCAAATCTCAACATACTCCACTGCAACATGTGACCCCATACAAACACCGGTACATATGAAATACCTTGAGCCCCAATGCTCAAAATCAACAACCATAAGCAAGTCAAAAACAACCACACAAAGTGCATGACTATAATCATAAAAAAACGGATAGGACGATATACTATCAGCAAGAAAGACCATAATCATGGTGCAACCAGCCAATCAACACCTCAATAACCATCCCGCTAGAAGCAGAAACGCATCTTGTGTGCGTATAACCAACAAATCATAACCCCTTATAGCATAGAAGAGTAACACATAGAACATATCGGAACGCGAACAAGCTCAACTCCAATTGAATGACACACCCCTCAACAATAACAGTGTTGAGGGAACAAATTCGACCCGGTGTAGAATACACATCCTCATTGGCCTACCAATGGGCCCCAAATCGACTCTTGTCATTCACAGATAGATAAATAACCCTCCAAAAGTCCTCAATGCATGGCCTAACCATAACACCTACTATTAGATATCTAACATTGGCCATACCTTTACAGTCCGCAACTGAGGAACAATCTGCCTCTGAGACTCCCAGAGTCCTAACCACCATAATACAAAAGAATCACCAGATCTGATCCCATTTCCACCACTCAAGTGACTGACACATCCTTCATACATAATCATTCTACGAGAAATACTTCCATAATGCTTCCGTGCCACATAGAAAAAACAAAACATCAGCAGTTGATCAACCAGGCGAGTACCGCAATACCAATAAAGCATTCGTAAGTCAAAACATATGGCGCCCTTTGAAATGCGTAGTCTTCTCAGGCAGTACCAAGTAGTAATAGCATTCATCTAGTCATCTGAATCCTTCTATGTTGCTTAAGAATTCATGACCCTCCCTTCAACACTGTACCATGCCCTTGCACATGGAAATCTCAATCCCACACAACACACCGCATTTATCATGCCATCATGTGAAAATACGAGAAACACATTATCGACCCTAGGTCACAAGAAGATTCCATACTCGATTAGCTGGAAACCTTCCACTTGATCTCATCTAGGAGAAAAATCATAATAGGCAACATGCTCCTTACACCGGTAGGAAATATCCATCTCAAACTGTGTTAGAAACCATCGAGAACTCTTCAAAACCCATTTGCACATAACCAAGCCATCAGAACTGAATCTCTCTAACCTAATTGAGCCACGCAGGTAGCCAAACCCAAGAATATTGCCACAAAACACCTGTAGAGACTCACCACATTAAAAGTACCCAAAGAACTGATTATATCCATTACCCTGCCGATCCAGCCTACTACCAAGTTGTCCTATTTCTCTGAGTTCCTTCCGCATTGCCCTCAAGTTGACACTTCTCCTCGCCAGAACACCACGATCCTTGCCCAAAGCTCACCATAAGAGATCTTAGCATAAAACAACACCGCCTTAAGGCCCATAAGCCGATGTATTCCCTTTTAAGCATCCCAAAAGTACCACAACAGAGACACCTACTCTGAAGAGACCTTTTGTGAATCTAAAGTAGTTTCTTTCACCTTCCTGATACTAAAATGTATAATCCATGATGAAATAGAAATACCACGAGTCTCGACACCATCCAATGTAAATATCATATTCTAGCCATATACAAATCCAAACAATTCCCAAATTGCTACATAAATCTTGAATCCATTAGAACCCTCCCGAGAGTCATTCACTCTGCACGAATCTCAATTGCACCACCCAAGCGGGCCGAACGACATATGCCCATTAGCATAACAACACCCAAAGAGGTAACCCCGCCTTAATACAACCGAGTATACCCCTACTCCATGCGCACTACATCCGTCACAAATAACAACTCAAATCATTCCATTATTTATATATACCTATAAAGTGTAATATAACCCATTTTCGGAAATTTCTTTACTCGAGTTATTCTCGATCTCACCCTTTGAAAGTCATTTCTGATTCATAAGTATGCCTCAAACCAAAACCAGTACAACACATAACCATGCAATCAAATCGATGATAGCAGACTCCCCCACTTAGCTCAAAGCCATAGAACAAAATATTCTATAACTCAAAATGCCCATACTGTATTACTGCCATAATACCGTAGTGAGATTCAACTAAATCCTTCATAAGCTCATGTAACACAAACCATATAATAACTTCAATTATCTACTAAGCTCGCATTTATCCTCGTGATGGTCAGGTCAACTTTCTCAACTAATCCAAACTCATATCGCAACACTTATACCCACTTGTAGAAAATCAAGACTTCACACATCCGTAGATTACCCCGCAGGTGATAACCTACCTGCTTATCCTCGAACTAACATCTCTCTATACCCTTTTACAGCCACAACTACTACGCAATCACTTAAACTTCCTGAGTCTGAACTCATTAACAAGACATGAAAATATACTTCGTTCCACAAATGAAATAACACAAAAGAATCTCTGAAAAAACTTCATAACTCAAGGCTGTATGACACATCCATAGAAATTAAGCATCCAATAGTCCTTTTGAAATCTCAAGCAAACTCTTCCCATCACATTCAAACTATTTGAACACATCCCGTAGTCACATCCTACTCATCATAAAGCCATCCAACCACTCACCGAGTCACCAGTCCCACTTATAGGGACACTACTGGACAGAAGTCCAAAAGCACATGCTCACACAACTGAAACTATCGAGCCTAAGTTATGGTCCAAATCGAGCCTCAAGTCCTCCAGAATGGCCCCTCACTAAAACACAAAAAATATGTCTTGCACCTCATCCATTGAATCTACAAGCTGTCGATGTACAACTGATATCGAGAGCTCACATGCACATACGGGTGACTAGAAGAAATTCAAAAAGATACTCTTCAAGCTGAATCAATGCCAAACGATGAGGAAAGAAAGATGGAAAGTTTATCCTAAATGCTCTGTAGCCTCTTGAAGATAGGTATGGACATCATACCGATCCGTAAGACTCTACTAGACACTTGCTCATAACTCGTAGAACCTATGAACCTAGAGCTCTAACTAGTCGTGATGGTACCTAACCCAACCCTCTAGGTAATCCAATTTAATAATAATCCAATTTCAAATGAAATGTATTGAGAAAATAATGATAATATAACTGAACTCTTATACAAAGAATCCCTAAGGACTGTAAGTACAAGTCATGAGCTTCTAAGATTTAGAGTTTACAAAGCTAGTATGAAATAAATACACCATCTGTTTGAAATGTACATAAACAAATTTTTATAAATCTAAAGCTACCATGAACACGAGGCGGCTACCACCGAAAATACAGGCTCATCTTCACAACCAGCTTCTGCCATACACATCAATATTAGCTCCAAAATCTGTGCGCAAGGTGCAGAAGTGTAGTATCAGTACAACCGAACCCATGTACTCAATAAGCAACAAATCTAACCTTAGGTTGAAAGGAGTGACTGTTGTACCCTATTTTGCACTAGTCAAGGCAGGATTCAACTTGTGGTTTATCTGTTGTTGATGAAAGAGAGTTGCCACCTATTATTTAAAGGTATACTAGGGTACCTATTTAATTACTAAGTTATATTCTTTATTAGTCTGTTTAACCGATTAGATTATGGGTAAGGGTTCTTGTTCTTCTAAGAGGAAGGTGTTAGGCACCCCTTAAAATCTACCTAAGGTAGCTCCATAGGATCTAGACTAAGTTTGGGATCAATTATTTTATAAAAGGCTTTGACTAAGGAATGCTTCTTACTGTATACCTAAGTATGATATCGATAGAAAGAATGCGAGGTCCTAAAGGGATATGAGTTTATGAAGAGGTGTATAAGAGATATTAAAAGAGTTTTGAAATTGGTACATAAATGGTCTAAATTTTATAAGTTTATAAAAGATTGAGTTATGAAAATACTTTAATTTGGTGAATGGTTAGATACATAACTCTAACGGATTTCTTGCACGAAAGTGAGCCTACAATTACCTCAGATTCGGAGGGTTTTCAAAGAAGAGGTTGTTTGCTGGAAATTCGTTAAATGCGGAAATTCTTGAAGTTCTGATTTTCTTTCTTTCAAAAATGAAGCTGAAATCTAATTTTTCCTTTTTGAAATAGAGCTGATGTTTTGCTATGTTATGGATTTTGAAAATCTTTCAAGGGAAAGAGGGTGAGTGAAACATAATAATAATTTGCGGGCAGATTATAATTAGTGAGTTAAGGATCTACTTCTAACTAATTTCCTTTTTAAATCCTATGTTGTTTAAGGCTTGCCTAAGTTCATATGATACTAAAGCATGAAAGAAAATAATGTGTTCTAATATATGGTGTTATATACATGAAAGATAGAACAACAATAAAGACATAACAAATACAACTAACATTAAACTAATAGAAGCATTAAATTAAATTAACAAGACAGTAATAATGATAAAGGAGTTGAGAGAAAGAAGAGTGGACTCTATGATTAGGCCTCAAGAAGGTAGTCCCAGCAGTAAAGAAACGCGAACACAACTGACTTTGGACTCCTGGACGAGATGCAATAAGGCTAGAATTGGGCATGAGTTCATCATGAACTCAGAGGCCCAAATAGATATACATGTCAAAAATAAGAAGGTCAATAGACATATATCCAATATATTCAACATGTTCTAACCATAAATCATACTTTGATGCATACGAAAAATATACAAATAGATAATTTAAGCAAGAATAAGATTAATATGGTAGAGGAAATTATATATTAATGTGGTGGCTTTACTTAGCAAATAATCCGCATTGGAAACCTTTCATTGTCATCAAACACTAAACCCTTAAAGAACTAAATCTGTCAATGAATTAAGAGCTAAGGAGGGAACCGCACTTGAGGTCGATCCAAAGGTAATATCTACAGAACCCTTTCCTTTACCTAAAAAGGGTCATGCTTCTAATATCTACAGATGAACTTCATAAGGTTTGAGAGTCAAGTTAAACTTCAAGTTAACAATGAAGAGGAGGACTAAGCATCACTCAAAGCAGAACATGGTATTACAGAGTTAAGCAAAGAGGCTAGCAATATTCAGTCAACTGTTCATATGCAGAATAAATGAGGTAGTGATCTCATATAGGTAAAGGAACTTGACACATTATAGAACCAAATTGATCATGAAAATGAAGAAAGGAAATGGAAAATATTGCATCAAAACAAGTTCAAATTCAAACATAAATCTAGTTCAGCATATAGGTATGAAGTGATCATGCTTCATCTCCTAAAAGGGTCACTTGATTATAATGTAGTGTTTATGTCCTTTCTTCACGGAACAGAAGTTAAATATAGATGATTGCAAACTTTACAAAAATCAACCGGGGCTCAAAAGATTGAGGACATGGATTTATTGCACATGTGTGTGAAGATCTCAACTGATTATGGAACAAACAAACTTAGTTTTTCAGCAATTACTAGTTGACTTTATCCAAATAAAATCATGACTTACACTAAGAAGAGGGAAATAGTTTAACCTTAACAGAATATATATACAACAAAGATTCATGAGAAGAAGACAACTTGATGCAAATAAGATTGTTTCCTAGACATACAACAGTTGAGCATGATCATGACAAATTTATAGTGATAGCCCAAAATTACTCTCAAAGTTAACAGGTGCAGATACAGAGAAGAAAGCATCTAAATACTCAGATTCTTTCAACTTAGTTAAGTGACATGCACATATTGAGTTTTTAAGTGTACATAAGTTAAGATTATCAAATAATGAACTTGATCATAAACAAGTAAGATACAGGAAATAATATGTAGAAGTGAATATTATAATAGTATCACTGGTGAAAGAAAAACATGAACATGATTGGTTTAATAATGATAATAATCAAACAGAGTAAGGACCATAGTGGTAACTCAGAGGCAGTTTAACAAACACAGGCAGACAATAAAGTATTTAGACATTGTAAGTTCAAACTTAAGGTTAAGAAGCAGGGATATAAGTCTTGAACAAGTTCAGGTTTCATTTTAGCAATAACTATCAGGTAGTCAACTTAGCTTCCAAAACTCACAAAATTACAGAAGTGCAATAAAATAGAGATGAGTTTATTGTAAGTCACTGAGAACTGTGAAGTTTATATTGAACATAAACATATAAGAATTTAAACATGGAAACTGTACGAAAACTCAGAACAAAGATCAATAATTATCATTTACCTAATCGATTATTACTTTAGAGAATCATAACAGAACAAGCTGATCATAAAAGGTTGTCAAACTAACAAAACATAAATATCAAACATGTCAAACACATACAACATGATTATAATCTACAGAACTTAATATCGACATATCTAAATCATTCAGAGAGATGAATAAAAGTAAAGGGAGAGAAAGATGCTGACCTTTTCGAGGGCAGCAGACCAAACAAACTCTTTTTGTTGCTTAAAATCTCAAAGCACCCGAGTTCAAATCAGTAATAGAACTCAGCAAAGAGAGGGAAAACAGTAAGAAAGCCAAGACTAGAAACCCTAAATTTCTTAGTGTCTTTATATGCTTAGTGTGTTCGTAATTGTATGTGTGTATGTATGTTAGGTGAGAGCATTGAAGACCCCTTTTTATAGTGGCATTCAATGCCTCTAGTGTTCAACAAAATTCAAATGATAGTGGAAGATGACGCATAGTAGATGATGATAGAAAGTGAAAATCAAAAAGAAACAGAGGGAAAAACAAGGTTGATTTTACCTGAGAAGATGGATTGATTGTTGAAGGATTTGGACCAATGGTTAAAGCCCTAATATCCAGAGGTCACTGAGTTTGACCTCTGGACTTTGAATCCTCATAATAAACTTTGAGACGACTCCATGCATGCTCTGATTTGACGGAACACGAAGAAGAAACGGATATTTGACGTTGCATTCTTGAGTTTAGGGTTTTAGAATTTGAACGTTTGAATTTGTGATTGAAAAAGGGAATTTGCAGCAGGATTCGCGGATTTCAGAAGGCAAGAGGTAACTTTAGGCTCCGATTTTGACTTATGAGAGAAAATCAAATGATTTCTCCTTTGAGCTTAGGGTTTTGGATTTGGGCATCTTGGATTTGTGGTTGAAAAAGAGAATATTAAGCAAGAATCATAATGTAGCAGGGACAAGGGAGATGATTTACTGTATTTTCGAGTGCCCTTGCACGAATTGGTGCAAGGTTCTGAGAGTTATGTTTTGATTTAGAGGAGAGAAAAGAGAGAGGAAAGGGAAATGGGGGAGGCAGGGCGTGGGGAAAATAATTAGGGTTTCTAGGTAATTGGTGGTTCGTCTTTAGGCTTAAAGGTGAGAGAAGGAATGGGAGCTGTTGGATCTGTTGATCAACGGCTCCGATTATTTGGTGATTGGATTATTTAGAAATGTTTTAAGTGGGAAAATCGTTGGCCGTTGGATCAAAGAAATTTGGATGGTTGAGATTTGATCTCTAGGAGGTGTTTAAAAATCAAAGGAAAGCCAGAGATTAAATGTGAGTCATTGATCAGATGGATCAACGGTTCAGATGCATGTGTGTTTGTTTTGTGAGTGATAAAGGAGGGTGACATGGCACGATCTCATTGATTTATTGAGAATGGCATGGATTGCCAAATTGGAAGAGAGGGGTGGACTTGGGTTGGGTATTTCCAGATTGGGATGTATATTTGGGTTAAAATAATTTAATAAATAGCCATTTTGTATTTAGTGAAGGAATTGTAATTGTAGCCTTTTAATTTTTTAACCCTTTTAACATTAATGTAAATAAACTTAACAATTTTAATAAAAAGAATATGGTAAAATATAATTACTATATGTTGCTAATTATTTTAATTAGTTATCTATAAATAACACCTATTTTGAATTATAACACTAATTTCGAAATATTAACATAGTAACCTAATTTACTGGAAATTAAGGAGTTGCACGACGCAATAGGATTTATTGATTCATGAAGACAATATTATAATATATATATATATAAAGACAATATGGCATGCTGCATCATGCAACCCGATCCATAATATCTCTCACAACACGGCTCTCAGACCTCAACCTAATCATCAATATCTCCAGCCTCTTGGGCTCACAATTCTCATGCCAATCAGTCCAAATAATGATAACATGATGTGACAATAAAGGATAACAGAGACTGAGATATGATATGTAAATGAATGAATATCAATGAGTATGTAACTGCAATTTAAGCAAATAACTCAACAGCAGAGATAACCTAAGTGGGTCCCAATAGAATAAGCATATAGTCTAAACATGATTCACCTCTCAATTTCTCTAACACATAGAAATTTCATAGCTAGAAACAAGATTAGGTAACTACACAGTATCACATAATCAACCGAGCCATAATTCACACAGTGCACGCCCACACGTCTGTCACCTATCACGTGCATCACCTTAACACCAAACACATAACATTTATGTTCAGGGATTCGTACCCTCAGCACCAAGTTTATCAGTGCTACTTACCTCGAACAAGCTAATCCAATACCGAGCAGGCCAAATAATACACTAGAAATATCATCCCGCATGTACCGACCTTCGAACAGCTCGAAACTATCCAAAAGAAACTCAAGAACATCAAATAATACCAAAGAAAACAAACCCAATCGATAAAGGTCGAATCTTTAATCAAAAGCCCAAAGTCAACCAAAACGTCAAACTCGGGCCCCCATCTTGGAACCCGACAAAACTCATAAAATATGACAATCCATTCAATTACGAGTCCAACCATACTAGTTTCACTCAAATCCGGCTCAGAATCGATATTCAAAACTCAAAAATTTACTTTATGAAATTTTAGACAAAACCCCCAAAATGCTCTTTCGAAATCCTCAACCAAATGCCAAAAACAAATATAGATTCATGAACTATAATCAAAACCGAGTAGAAAACACTTACCCCAATCCGTGTGGTGGAAATCTCCTCAAAAAGCATCAAAATCCGAGCTCCCCAACTCAAAACATGACCAAATGAACAAACCCTCGATATCATATGCTTCTGCCCAGTTGTTCTGCTCATTGCTTGTGTCGAATGATCCCGAAACTCGATTTTGATTCCTCCAATGGATTCCTCATGTAATACCAATCAATTTAGGCTTTTGAATCACTCCATATGACTTTATAATGAAGGATATTTGCTGGTTTCAATATTTGGAAATAGTGTAGATTTTTAAATACGAATTCAGTGGCAATATCGTAATTAATCTGAAAAACTAGCAGCCCATCTTTTAGTAAAATGACCATAAATTTCTCATACTATGTTCAAGTTCGACAATTCTTTTTGCTATGGCTCCGTAATTATTATACAGATCTAATTCTTCAATCAAAACAGAAATTGGAGTTCATTTTCTTAATGTGGTACCATTTATGTATGAAGAAACGACGTTGAACCATAAAACAAACGAGCGCAATACAACCCAAACCTATCCGAAACTCACCCGAGTGTCATGCCCCAACCTCGGGAAGCGCGACCGGCACTCAATCGAGTGAACCTGGTCGAGCAAGCCTGTTAGATACCTTCTATCCAACTCACTCATGATCAAGAGAAGACACGATTTCATTAATTAGGCAGTAGGAAGATCATATATACAATACTAACTTGTCTCATTGGTTACATCGTTATTAAGTTTCAAGATACACACATTCTTATGATTTGAGTGGAACAAGAGATCAAAACATAACATAATCTGTTTGACTTTTCTAGCACCCATGTACGACCCACATAGTGTCTACGGAGCCTCTAAAAGATACAAAAGAGTATTATGATAGTGTCGGCAACAATGCCCCACCTATACCTCAAAACGTGATAACAATATGAACAAAAGACACAATACATGACTCCGGGATGAAGTGGAGCTCACCAAGTATGTTGGGAAGAGGTTGTACCACTATTGCTGATCAACTCTGCCAGCTATGGAACTACTGGCATCCATTTAAAGATGCAGCGCCCACGGCAAAAGAGACATTAGTACTGTCGAATAGTACTAGTATGTAAATCTAAATACCATCTCAATACAATGAATAATAATACAAGGGGGAAATAGTCATGAGTTCAATAAGAGCTTCAAACAATACTAAAACATCAAATAAGGATCACATAAGTTCGCAAGTCAATTTTCATGTTATTAGGTTGGGTGATTTTTAGTGCCGATATACCATAATTCACAATACCACCATATTATTACACGGAGTCCAATCTCGACCCGGTCGGCTAGGTCATCTCATTTGAGACATCAACCATAAACACAATTTCATTATAATTTCCAGCAAAGTTACCACCATGTGTGCGGCATGGCATCCGATCACGGCCCGATTGGCTAGGCCGTCTCACCAGAGTCATTATCTTTTTCAGTCAATCATCTTATATCATACCTTTTTCCACGTTCTTTCACTTCATTGGCACTAGTGAACACAATTATGAAGTCATTCTTGGCACTTGGCCGTATTTTATAATTCCAGTTCCCCTTTCCATATTCAAATATCATTATCATTATCAATAACAATAAGGTTTCCCATTCAAGAAATTAAATTCACATATGAGCAATTTGGGAATCTTAGGCACATAGAGGCTTTTCATACAATTTGGCATAACAACCTTTATTAGATCTTGACATGAAGTCTTAACATTTCTAACACATATTCCACATTTTGAACACATCCCCAAATGGAAAGATGACATGATGAAGCATTTAGAATAAATATTGAACGTACATCCTTCAACACAAAGACATTAGGAATAGTCAATTCTATAT
>AWOL01S0110384.1:28938-39585 GCA_000715115.1 Nicotiana otophora
GCTCACCAAGTATATTGGGAAGAGGATGTACCACTATCGCTGATCAACACTGTATATGGAACCACCTGCATCCATTTAAAGATGCAGCTCCCCCGGCAAAAGGGATATTAGTACTGTCGAATAGTACTAGTATGTAAAACTAAACACCATCTCAATAGAATGAATAATAATACAAGGGGGAAATAGTCATGAGTTCAATAATAGCTTCAAACAATACTAAAACATCAAGTAAGGATCACATAAGTTCTCAAGTCAATTTCCATGTTATTAGGTTGGGTGATCTTTAGTACCGATATACCATAATTCACAATACCACTGTATTCTTACACAGAGTCCGATCTCGACTCGATCAGCTAGGTCGTCTCATTTGAGACATCAACCATAACCACAATTTTATTATAATTTCCAGCACAGTTACACCCATGTGTGCGGCATGGCGTCCGGTCATGGTCCGATCGACTAGGCCGTCTCATCCGAGACATTATCATTTTCAGTCAATCATCTCACATCATACTTTTTCCACATCCTTTCAATTCATTGGCACTAGTGGCCACAATTATGACGTCATTCTTGGAACTTGGCCGTATTTCATAATTCCAGTTCCTCTTTCCACATTCAAATATCATTATCATTATCAACAACAATAAGGTTTCCCATTCAAGACATTAAATTCACATATGAGCAATTTTGAAATCTTAGGCACATAGAGGCTTTTCATACAATTTGGCATAACAACCTTTATTCGATATTGACATGAAGTCTTAATATTTCTAACACATATTCCACATTTTGAACACATCCTCAAATGGAAAGATGACATGATGAAGCATTTAGAATAAATATTAAACGTACATCCTTCAACATTTAGGAATAGCCAATTCTATAATAATCAATTTGGTACTTACACCAATTACATGAACACCGTGGGATTCGATTCTAAGAAGAAGGGGGTTTAGCTAACATACCTCAATTGAGCTTCTTTAAACTTTTAAAATGTTCCGGAATACTTAGCAACTTCAATTTAATTTAGAAATATAACAATTGGAACCAAAATTAGGAAGATGATCATGATTCTAGCTCATTTGAGCATATTATCAAGCACTAGGTGTGCATTAAGTTTTTAAGGCCCTTTTGTGAAAGATTCCATCATTCCCCAACCCATTCTCTACCATTTGTAGCTCACAACCTTCTTACACCCTTTGATAACACATGCATGCAAGATGAACAACTCCCATGCCTAAAAAGTATCTTACTAATTACCCAATTCTAGGTAAAATTCGAAATTGAGGGTTAGGATGTAGAATCTTATCTTTAGGATAAAGACCTAGTGAGTTTTCCTTGTTAATCTTCAAAGATTCGAGCAAGAATTGAAGAACAACTTGTTGAAGATCACTCTCTCAGTCTAGGGCACTCTCTCACTCTCAAAATGTCAGATTTTAGCTCAGAAATGGGATAAAACGTCTAATTAACAAAGTAGGGTCGGGTTATAAAAATCCAAAAATTAAGCTCTGGAACATGGTATGCGGTCGCATATGCGATCGCAGAATGGATATGCGGTCCGCATATCGGCCGCATAATTTGGTGCCAAAAATTGGAAAAAAATCTTCCTCGGTCTGCGGTAGTTATACAGCCCGCAAACCTGTTCTGCGGTCGTATAATGCACCGCAGAACCTACCCTTCGCAACAATTCTAAGGCTGATTGTGCGACAAAAGTGCGTCCCATGAAATGATTGTGCGGTCGTATACCTAGCCGCGAAATGGACATAAAAATTGGCCCAAGTAGTTGCTCCACTCTTCGGCCATTCTGCGACCAGCAAAGTGATTATGCGGCTGCATAATGGGCCGCAGAAATGCCTATTTCGGCCATATATTTACTTTAACTCTCCAGCGCACTGTTCAATCCAAAAAGTACGAACTATGGCGAGCTTTATACTATTATTAACCTTTACGCCTACCCCGGCATCACGAAACCTCGGTTTGTTTTAGGAAATATTTCACGGGGCCTTACACCGAGCCTCTATGGAACACGTCCAAATATACCAACAAGTCCCATAACGTAACACGGACTTACTTGAGACCTCAAATCATGCATAACAACATCAAAACCACGAATCACACCATAAATCAAACTTAATGAACTTTTGAACTTTCAACTTTCAAAACCCGTGCCGCACCATACAAATCAACTCAGAATGAACTCAAATTTTGCACACAAGTTTCAAATGACACAACGAACCTATACCAACTCCCGAAATAATAATCCGTACCTGATATCATCAAAGTCAACTCTCGGTCAAACTTATGAACATTTCAAACCTTCAAATTCTAACTTTCTCTATTAGTGCCGAAACCTTCTAGAAATATCTAAATGCAAATCCAGGCATACGCCCAAGTCCAAAATCTTCATCCGAACCTAATAGAACCATCAAAACTCTAATCCAAGGTCAAATACTAAAAAGTCAAAATTGGTCAACTCTTCCAACTTAAAGCTTCCTAGTTAAGAATCATTCTTCCAATTCAATTCTGAATCACCTGAAAACTAAAACCGACGATTCACAAGTCATAACACATCATACAAAGCTACTCAAGACTTCAAACAACTGAACGGAATGCAAATGTTCAAAACGAATGGTCGGGTTGTTATGAAAAATATAACTATCCCAAAAGTGGATATGTCATGCATATTTTGGTATGCCCGACACCAATAATGACAATAATGTTTTAGACTCATCACATTTGATTTTCAATCTTGCTAAAGGTATGGCTCCTCCCTCTCACTATGTTATTCAATAAAAAAGAATATGATATTGGTTATTATTTAACTGACAATATATATCCAAAATGGTCTACTATTGTGCGAACTATTCACGAGCCACGTTCTCAAAAGAGAAAATATTTCGCGATGGAACAAGAATCATGTTGAAAAGATGTTGAACGTGCATTCGGAGTTTTGCAATCTCATTTTGCAATTATTACAGGGTCGTCACATTTTTGGAGAAAAGAAGTGCTACATGATATATTAACTACATGTATTATACTGCACAACATGATAATCGTGGATGAGTGTGATCTTAATACACCAATTCAAGATACTTGAGAAGGTCCAACTCCAACAGTAGAAATGGTAGTAGATTTATGGTATAAGATAATTTTATATTAAATGGTTATATAAGAAAGGAATATGAATTATATGGTATGAATATGTAAAACAGAAAAAAAGAAAAGATTTATTTTATGAAATAAAAAATAAAATTTAAATAAAGAAAATAATATAATATAGAAGAGAGAGAAGAATATATAAGGAATATTCTTTTTTGGTATAAAACATAGTGTAACAAGTTGTAGTTAATTTTTACCATTTTGATGTAAAATATAGTGCTTAAGGTTGGAGATGCCCTAGTTTGATTCTAAATTTGAGTCCAAATCGGTGTTTAAAATCACAAAATTCACTCTCATAAGTTTTGGTTGAAAAACTCATTTTCTCTTGCTCAACATTTTTTAATGTTAGATCTAGTGATAAATTCATGTAATAATTATAGATTCGAGTTATGATTACTTACCCCAATGAAGTAAATGAAAATCTCCTAAACTATTACCTC
This sequence comes from Nicotiana otophora, assembly GCA_000715115.1. Classification (NCBI taxonomy): domain Eukaryota; kingdom Viridiplantae; phylum Streptophyta; class Magnoliopsida; order Solanales; family Solanaceae; genus Nicotiana; species Nicotiana otophora. The sequence continues at coordinate 32,538 of AWOL01S0110384.1, forward strand.
AATCTAAGTTTTTTGCTCCCAAACTGATAAAATGAACTCTAAGTATGAAATGAAGCTATTTATGATTAGTGTTGAAAAATATCTAAAATTGCAAAAAATGGATGAAGTGACAACTGGTGCAATTATTGCTTATTTTGCTATTTGTTTTCCTTAACAAATCCTCCCCGAGCATCTCATAACTCACTCGAGCCCTACCAGACCCCTTCAATCCATCCCGACAAGTTCAAATATCCTATAAGAACTTGTCCAAGAGTTCAAAACACATAAGAAAATATCACAACTCAAAATCAAGGTTTAAATCAAACTTATGAACTCTTATGTTTTTTCTAAATAAACTCCACTAGGTATTGTGCCTAGGGCTGATTTTCATATATATAACAATAAAAGTACAACAGTGGAGGGGGACATAAACCTGACCTCCGAAGATGAAAGAACACTTGGTTGTCCAACTATGACAATCAAGTGAAACCTGAATGCTATGGTAAGTTAGACCTATAGTGATGAAACAAATGTCTATCCAACATTGATAGACACTTGGGTATACAAAATCAGAGTGAAGTACGCCTAGGTCAACTTATACAAAAGGTACTAGAGATCCTAAATCTACTAAACAAGAGAGTTAGAAGATCATCATCCGTATATAACAAGTTCTACATCTAGTAAAATGTAGAAAATCCTTATGAGAGGAGGCAAAAAACATGTGATAGTAGAGGGTACTATCTTTAACCTTGCTTTGATATTGAAGACAAAGAAAGACAAGTTGAAGATAGTTGACAAAAAGGCCCATAGAATTGAGCTGTGGATTTGTGTTGACTGGTGCTTCTGACATAGGAGAGTGAACACTTTCCTGCTTCGACTAACAACGAAAGCTTAGAACTTGCAAAGTGGTAACTCTTATGTTTTTTTATGCAATAGTGTCGAATCGCACCCGAGACCCTCGGGTCCTAATATGTACAAACACTTAAGTCCAAAATCATCATACGAACATGTAAAAACTTTCAAATCATTATTCGTAGTCCATTTACTCAAAATGTTGATTTTCGTTAATTCTCTTGACTTAAGGCTTCAAGTTCATGTTCAAGAGTTCTAATACGCTCCCGAATACTTCGGAACCCGAATCACCCATACCCATAAGTTATAAATCACCAAATAAACCTACGAGAAGTCTCAAATAAGGAAACATGGTTTTAGAACTCAAAATGACCGGCTCGATTCTAGAACTCAAAACGACCAGTTATATATACGCAACACCTTAAACTTGTCCGAATTTTTTATTAGACACTTCAACTAAATGATGTAGCTACTAGATACCTCAAAAGCTCAATTGTACCTATTAGACCCTTCACTAACATCTGGTGAAAAAAACTCAAATGTGTAAAATACACACGCAAATGACTAGTCCAAAAGAAAATAAATATTTGTGACACATGGATTTCGAGCATAGAATTATAATTAAAAATTGAGTAAATAAATTTACCTTTTCTTTACAAAAGTCTCAACCTCCCTTTCCCTATCTTCTTCTGTTGGGAGTGTCGTCACCAGCAACTCTTTCTCCTCTTATATAATTTATATTTTGAGTAATTAATAGGCACAATTTATATTTTTCACCGAAATTAAAATCATATACATTCCCTCCGGCGCTATTATCGCACAGGCACTGACGCCACAATCAGAAAACTAACCTCAATTTCAACGCTCCTCAATCAACTCTACTCTCTAAAAGTTGAAAAAATTGATAAAATATGCTTAAGTTATACTCGCTCTCATCACAATAACTAAATTTGAAAGAAGTCAAAATTGTAAAAGAGAGTTAACCGGAAAAGACTTCCGGCAAAGTTCTTATTTTTTCCGACAAGGCCAATTTTGAGTCAAGACTATGCAATGGACAAGCCTGGTTCTCCCCCCCCCCCCCAATACACACATATATATGTGTGTGTCTATGCTTATTGTTTAATCCAAAATTTGATTTATAGGTCAAATTAATTAAATTTATAAATAAAGGCCACGAGCTCACTTTCGCGGATATGAACAACATAATTAAATGATAATAGTAAAAATGAAAAATAAAATTAGATGTTGCGATGGTAAAGAAGAATTCTTATTGAAATTGCTCCTTCTAGAAGTTCTCGTTTTGTTATGTAACAATCCGACCAATCGTTTTGTGTATTAGAGCCACATTCCCCCATTGATGCTTCCCCTATGTTTATTTAATATTTTGTGACTTGTGGGGATGGTTGTTTTGGTTTCGGGAAGGTTTGAGAGTGAATTGGAACACTTCATTCCATTTTGGAAAGCTTAAGTTATAAGACTTGACCAAGGTTCGACTTTTGAGTAAACGACCTCGAAATCGGGAGTTGATGATTTTAATAGTGTCACGACCCAATACTCAACAGGTCGTGATGGCTTTTATCATAGTATTAAGCAAGCCAACATCCACAAATAACCACACATCTTTAAATTTAAAACATAATGAAATAAACTTAATAGTGAAAATATCATAATAACTGATAAAAAAATACTGCAACTCAATACAAAATCTCCAGAATTTGGGTGTCACTGAGTACATGAGCATCTAAATAATAACATAGTCTGACTGTTAAAACACTATCTAGGAAGATAGAACAGTACTAATAAACTTAAAAAGGAGGAGAGGCAAGGTCTGCGGACGCCAAGGCAACTACCTCGATAGTCTCTGCGGACGCCAAGGCAACTACCTCGATAGTCTCCGAACAAATAAAGATACAATGCTAGCAAATGTCGTGCCCGGAAGTACCTAGATCTGCACATGAAGTGCAGAATGTAGTATGAGTACAACCGACCCAATGTACTCAATAAGTAACAAGACTAAAATTGGGCTGAAAGCAGTGACAAGCTCAACAGGTACAGTCCAAATACAGATCTTTAATAGTACATAAATATAGACATGCTTTCAGATTTAACAGTTTAAGTTCAACATGGATAAAATAGCAAAGTATGACTGATATGAGGAATGATACATCACTATACCTACATGTCAATTATGCATGCCAACTATAATGCAATACAGTGATAAAGTCATATGCATACTCTGGAGTATTTAATCTCACTCAGCATGCTCAATCACTCAATCCTCCCAGTCATTCGGTCCTCCCAGTCACTCACTCCACTCAGTATGTACCTACGCTCGCTACTGGTATGTCAGATTCTTGAGGGACGGATCCTTCCCAAGCGCTAAAATAAGCCAATCATGGCATGAATCAGTAAAGCTTGATGCGGCATGCAGGCCGATCCCATAAATATCGCTCACAATCAGGCCCTCAGCCTCACTCAGTCATCAATCTCTTCAGTCTCTCGGGCTCACAAATCTTATGACAATCAGCCCAAACAATGATAATATGATGTATCAATAAATGGCAACAGATATGAGATATAATATGCAAATGATAGATGTGACTGAGTACATAATTACAAATTAAGAAAGTAATTCAACAGCAACACGACCTCTGTGTGTTCCAACAGTACCAGCATATAACCTAAGCATGATTTCTAACATGAATCACAACTCAATTTCTCTAACACATGGAGAATACGTGAATAATAACAAGATTAGATAACTATACAGTTCCATAAAATCGACCGAGTCACACTTTCTATGGTGAACGCCCACACGCCCGTCACCTAGCATGTATGTCACCTCAATACCAACCACATAATACATAATGCAGGGATTCATACCCTCAGAACCAAGTTTAGAATTGTTACTTACCTCAAATCGTGCAAATCTCTACTCCAACAAGCCCTTGCCTCGGGAATCGGCCTTCGAACAACTCGAATCTAGCCACAAACAACTCAATACAATCAACACGACCTATGGGAATCAATTCCATATGAATAAGCTAAGTTCTTTAACAAAAGTCAAAAAGTCAACTCAAAACGTCACCCCTAGGCCCATGTCTCGGAGTCCGACAAAATTAACAAAATTCGAACACACATTCAATCACGAGTCAAACCATACCCAAATTACCAAATTACTACACCAAACCGTCATTCAAATCTCTAATACATAGGTCAAAAATCCCAATTTTCACTTCAAAAATACCAAATCTATGGGGACAATTCAATGGGTAATCAATATAAATAGATAAAAATGACCAAAAGTTGCTTACCTCTCAAAATCTAGCAAAACCCCCTTCATAAATCTCCTTAATCCGAGCTCCCAAAGTCCAAAAATGAATAAATCACGAAACACTTCGAATTTAAGGCATTGCAAGGCATCTCGCACATGCGACCACTTTCACCACTTCTGCGATACTGCTTCTGCGGTCAAAACTCCTTTTTTGTGGAAGTCACTTATGGCCCGACCAACCGCACCTGCGGTCCCAAGCCCGCACCTACGGGTGCACTTCTGCGGACCTGCCACTCCAACCCCCTTCCGCTTTTGCACCACTCCAGCCGCAGCTGCGACCAATCCCCTCCCAGGTGAGATCACACCATAAGGTCCCCAACTTTAGCAATGCTTCAAGTCCCATTTTTGATCCGTTAATCATCCGAAATCCATATGAGGCCCCCAAGACTTCAACCAAACATACCAACAAGTCCTAACATACGATACAAACTTAGTCGAGACCTCAAATCATCCCAAACAATATCAAAAACACGAATCGCACCCCAATTCAAGCCTTATGAAACTAATGGATTTCATACTCCTACAATTGATACCGAAACATATCAAACAAACTATGATTGACCCCTAATTTTGCACACAAGTCATAAATGACACAACAGACTTATTCTAACTCCCGAAACAAAAATCTGAGCCCGGTAACTACAAAGGAAACTCTCGAACAAATTTCTCAACTCTCCAAACTTCAACTTTTCCAACATTCGCCAATTCAAGCGAAAATCATCTACGGGCCTCCAAATCAAAATTCGTACACACTCCTAAGTCTAAAATAACCACATAGAGCTATCAGAACAATCAAAACTCCATTCCATTATCAATTACATATAAGTCAAAATAGGGTCAACTATTTCAACTTAGGCTTCTAATCTTGGGACTTAGTGTCCTAACTCATTCCGAATTAGTACAGGAACTAAACCAACTACCCTGGTAAGTCACATAACAACAAATAAGCATGGAATAAGCAATAAATAGGGTAACATGGCNCGAACACACATTCAATCACGAGTCAAACCATACCCAAATTACCAAATTACTACACCAAACCGTCATTCAAATCTCTAATACATAGGTCAAAAATCCCTAATTTTCACTTCCAAAATACCAAATCTATGGGGACAATTCAATGGGTAATCAATATAAATAGATAAAAATGACCAAAAGTTTCTTACCTATCAAAATCTAGCAAAAGCCCCTTCACAAATCTCCTTAATCCAAGCTCCCAAAGTCCAAAAATGAATAAATCACGAAACACTTTGAATTTAAGGCATTGCAAGGCATCTTGCACATGCGACCACTTTCACCACTTCTGCTATACTACTTCTGCGGTCAAAACTCCTCTTTTGTGGAAGTCACTTATGGCCCGACCAACCGCACATGCGGTCCCAAGCCCGCACCTACGGGTGCACTTCTGTGGACCTGCCACTCCATCCCCCTTCCGCTTTTGCACCACTCCAGCCGCAGCTGCGACCAATCCCCTCCCAGGTGCGATCACACCATAAGGTCCCCAACGTTAGCAATGCTTCAAGTCCCATTTTTGATCCGTTAATCATCCGAAATCTATATGAGGCCCCCAGGACTTCAACCAAACATACCAACAAGTCCTAACATACGATACAAACTTAGTCGAGACCTCAAATCATCCCAAACAATATCAAAAACACGAATCGCACCCCAATTCAAGCCTTATGAAACTAATGGATTTCATACTCCTACAATTGATACCGAAACATATCAAACAAACTATGATTGACCCCTAATTTTGCACACAAGTCATAAATGACACAACAGACTTATTCTAACTCCCGAAACAAAAATCTGAGCCCGGTAACTACAAAGGAAACTCTCGGACAAATTTCTCAACTCCCCAAACTTCAACTTTTCCAACATTCGCCAATTCAAGCGAAAATCATCTACGGACCTCCAAATCAAAATTCGTACACACTCCTAAGTTTAAAATCACCACATAGAGCTATCAGAATAATCAAAACTCCATTCCATTATCAATTACATATAAGTCAAAATAGGGTCAACTCTTTCAACTTAGGCTTCTAATCTTAGGACTTAGTGTCCTAACTCATTCCGAATTAGCACAGGAACTAAACCGACTACCCCGGTAAGTCACATAACAACAAATAAGCATGGAATAAGCAATAAATAGGGTAACATGGCTTAATACTCAAAATAACCGATCGGGTCGTTACAAATAGGTTTGTATGGAGATTTTAGACTTAGTTGTATGTTCGAATTTGATTTTAGATGTTCCTAGAATATTGTGACTCTATTTACCAAAAGTAGGTAATTTGAAGAATTTGAGATTGCGTAGATTTGATCGATAGTTGATTGTATGGTTATGGAGCTCCGATTGGTGTTCTGGAACTTTGGATATATTCAATTGGTTGAGTAAAAATTCGATGCAAAGTGTGTTGGTAATCCGGAATATCTAAGTGTGATTTGGATGCATTTGATTAAGTTGGAAAGATTGGAAGTTAAGAGATGCATTTTATATTTGATTCTTGATTTTGTTATTTTTTAAGCCCTCAAACAAGTTTATATGAAGTATGTGAACGTATTGGAATGATTGGATGGGATCCCGAGGGATCGGGTGTGATTCGGGATAATATCGAACCATTTCAGTTGATTTACCATAGCTGGTTTGCTGGTTAGATGCAGTGCTTTGTGATCTTGGAGTAGAGACTTGCAATCGCGGAGAAGGAATATTGGTAGGCTAGTTGTTCATCGCGATCGCGAAAGAGGGATCGTGATCACAGAGTGTTGGGCACGCAGGGCATCGTGTCGCGGCCAAGGGTGTCGTGATCGCATAGGTTGCAGACACTTGGTAATCGCTTTCACGAGCTAGGGATCACTTTTGCAAAGTGTAGCGAGGGG
>AWOL01S0110387.1:2450-20528 GCA_000715115.1 Nicotiana otophora
CTGAACTACCCCAACTGGCGGGGCTGCTGGAGCCTGATTCTGGGGAGCCATCTGCTCCGGAGCGGGTGTAGTGGGAGTTTGTGCTCCTCTCCCAGCCTGTGAAACGGATGGTGCCATTGAAAATATACCATTCTGGGCCACGCCCTCCATAAGACTCACCAAACGGACTAGAGCATCCTGAAGCACTGGAGTAGCTATGAATCCTTCCGGGACCTGAACTGGTCCAGTTGGTACATTCTAAACTGGAACCTCCTCCTGAAGGTCCACCCTAGGTTCTACAATAGGTACAGCTGCTCGAGCTCTGGACTGAGCTCTACCTCGGCCTATAGCACGACCTCGGCCTCGACCTCTACCCCTGGCCATAGTTGCCACTGGGGGGTCTGGTCCTTGTCTATCGGTAGTAGTATTACATGTTCTCACCATCTGCGACAGAATAAGGTAGAATGGTTCAATCATCGATGATAGAATAAAATAGCACGACAGAATAAGAAAGAAGTGATATTGTTCCTAAACTTCATAGCCTCTGAGAGATAAGTACAGACGTCTCTGTACCGATTCTTCAGACTCTACTAAGCTTGTTAGTGACTCGTGAGACCAATGTAACCTAGGGCTCTGATACCAACTGTCACGACCCGAAATTCCCTCCTTCGGACCGTGATGGCGCCTAACATTTCACTTGCTAGGAAAACCAACGTTAGAATAATATTATCCATTTTTAAAATAATTTTTAAATTTGTTAATAACAAAGAACAAATGCGGAAGTAAAGTCCAAAATATAGTGAATAATCCATAAAAATAACGGTGTCTAAATACCATCCCAGAATTGGTTACACAAGTGCACGAGCTTCTAGAATAAATATAAATAAAGGTTTGAATAAAATAAAGTTGTATGAAAACAAACACACAACTAACGTAAAGTAGACGGGGACTTCAGAACTGTGAACGTTGTGCAGTTATACCTCAAGTCTCCTCTGAGTAGCTGAAATCCGAGCAAGTCTATGGTACGCCGCTGGGACCAACTCCAAAATCTGCACAAGAAGTGCAGAGTGTAGTATCAGTACAACCGACCCCATGTACTGGTAAGTGCTGAGCCTAACCTCGACGAAGTAGTGACGAGGCTAAGGCGAGTCACTTACATTACCTGTACGCAATATTAGTAACAACAACAATAATAGAAATAAATCAGGTAACTCGTTTATAATAATTGAAGCCAACTTAGCAATCATAACCAATTATCATTTCTATCAATTCTGTTACAGCGTGCAACCCGCTCTCACAATATATTCACATTCGGTTCTGTTGCGACGTGCAACCCGCTCCTCCAATATATTCATTTTAATCAAGTCTGCTATATATTTATTTCAATCAAGTATATATAGACTTGCAATCCGATCCCCCCAATATTGACTTTTAATAGGTCTGTTGCGGCGTGTAACCCGATCCTCCAATATGAACTTTTTAATAAGTCTATTATATATTTATTTCAATCAAGTATATATAGACTTTTTAATAAGTCTGTTGCGGCATGCAATCCGATCTCCTAATATTGACTTTTAATAAGTCGGTTGTGACGTGCAACCTGATCCTCCAATATGGACTTTTTAATAAGTCTGTTGCGGCGTGCAACCCGATCCTCTAATATATCCATTTGCCAATTCTTATAGAAGAAATTTTCCCAATAAATGCAACAATTAATATAAAATTATAAGACAACAAGCATACAATAATTATGATTTAATTATGAAACAAACAATGACAAATAGCAAATTATTATGGAAATCAGGGAGAAAATAGGCAGTTTAATATTTAATATGCTAAATGTCAAATAACAATTAAAACACATAATTCAAATAGCATGTAACAATTAATGCAAGAATTCAAAAATTAATATTTGACAAAGAATAGGAGAGAAATAATTATTATAATAATTAATTTATGATTTAAAACAGTTTATGATTTTTCAAGTAAGTAGGCAAACAATTAATTTGACGACGTATAGACACTCGTCACCTCGCCTATACGTCGTTCACAAGCATTTCACATAACAAATAATTTAAGGGTTCTATTCCCTCAAGTCAAGGTTAACCACGACACTTACCTCGCTTTGCAAATTCCAATCAATTATTCAACCAAAGCTTTTCTTTTTAAATTTATCTCCAAAAGTTTCAAATCTATTCATAAATAATTCAATATACTCAATACGAATCATAGGAATTAATTCTATATGAATTTACTAATTTTCCGGATAAAAATCCAAAATTCATTAAAATATTCGACAGTGGGACCCACGTCTCAAATTCCTAAAAAACGCGTGAAATCCGAACGCTTGTTCCGCTACGAGTTCAACCATATAAAAATTATCCAATTCCGATGTCAAATGGACCTTCAAATCTAAATTTTTATTTTTTGAAAAGTTTAACAAAAAATCCAATTTCTTCCATCTAAATACGAAATAAATGATGAATATAGACATAGATTTGTGAAATATAATCACTTTTGGTTATAGAACACTTGCCCTATTCAAAGTCATGAAAATCCCCTTTGAAATCTCCCAAATCCGAGACTTGAAACTCAAAAATGAGTAAAAATGGCGACTTCCTAATTTATGGGCTCTGCCCAGTCATTTTCGCATCTGCGGATAAAGGTTCCGCATTTGCGGACTCACATTTGTGAGACAAGGCTTGTATTTGCGATACCAGGCTGCCAGGTGAAGTTCCGCATCTGCGGACATTCCTATCGCACCTGCGACATCCACTTCTGCGCAAAATGGCCGCACCTACGAAGACCCCAGGCCAGCCTAGTCTCGCATCTGCACAATTCCGCCGCACCTGCGGCCAAGATTCTCGCATGTGCGATTACATGAGAGGCAGAAATTTCCAGAATTGGCTTAAGTTCACAATTCGATCTGATTTCGATCTGAATCACACTCAGGGTACTCGGGACCCCATCCGAATATACCAACAAGTCCAGAAATATAATACGAACTTACTCGGGGTTTCAATTCCCGCCAAAAAATATCAAAATTACAATTCACACCTCGATTCGAACTTTTAAGTTTTAAACTTTTCAATTTACAAATCTTGTGCCAAAACATATTAAATGAATCCGGAATGACTTCAAATTTGGCACACAAGTCATAAATGACATAATGGAGGTATTCAAATTTCCAAAATCTGATTCCGGCTTCGATATCAAAAGGTCAACCCCGTGGTCAAACTTGGAAGTCTTTAGCCTTTAAATTGCTAGTTCCGTTAAATGGTCATAACTTGAGCTAGGGACCTCCAAATTAAATTTTGGAAATACGCTCAAGTCCCAAATCATGATACAGAGCTATCAGAACTATCAAAATACTGATCCGGGTCTGTTTGCTAAAAATGTTGACCAAAGTCAACTCTATTGAGTTTTAAAGCTCTATTTCATATTTTAATCCATTTTTCACATGAAAACTTTCCGGAAAATTTTACGGACTGTGCACGTAAGTCGAGGAATGATAAATAGTGCTTTTCAAGGTCTTAGAACACAGAATTACTTATTAAATTTAAAGATAACATTTTGGGTCATCACACATGTGCTAGAATGTTCTTTGCCTCTATAATTTTCCTCACCATCCAGCTTGCTTGTTTTGGTACTGTTAAGTACTCCAACTGCTGCTCTTTTATGTAATATGCATGTATCCACCTTATCCACATCCTATCTTCTTTTCTTGCCAGATCCCAGTATAGTTTTATAATAGCAACCTTGTTCCAGATTCTTAAGTTTATTAAATTCCAACCTCCACTACTTTTAGGGAAGCAAACTCTCTCCCAATTGATCAATGCTTTCTTTGTTATGACATTGTTGCCTGTCTATAGGTAGCTCCTACAGAAACCTTCCACTGCTTTCATCACCTTTGCTGGTAGAATAAACAATTGAGCCTAATAGGATTGCACACCAAACAATACACTACTTATCAGTTGACTTCTTCCTGCATAAGACAGTTTTTTTGATGTCCATGATGTGATTCTTGCCTCAATCTTCTCAATGAGAGGCTGCCACTACATTATTGTCAGTTTCTTAGTAGATAGATGGACTCCCAAATACTTGAATGGTAGCACTTCTTTTGTGAATCCCAATTTCCTTAGCATCAATTCCTGATCATTCGGTGTTACCCCTCCAAAATAAATGGAGCTCTTCCATAATTCGCTTGAAAACCTGAAGCCTTTGAGAATTGATTGAAGCTATTAAGTACTTCAGTTACTGAAGAAATATCACCTCTGGAAAATATCAACAGATCATCTACAAAACATAGATGAGTTATTTCCAGCTTTGCACATCTAGATGAATAGAATTGTTGCTTCTCTGTTATCTCCTTTAAGATTCGACTTAGATATTCCATTGCAATTACAAATAAAAATAGAGATACGAGGTCTCCTTGTCTGAGTCCCTTTTCAGTATTGAAGGGATCTGTTGGCTCTCCATTCACCATGATAGTGTAATTCACAGTTTTGAAACATTCCATCACCCAAGCTATAAACTGTTCAAAAAATCCCAGCAGATTCATACTTTGTTCCAAGTAGCTCCATTCAACTGAGTCATAGGACTTTTGCAGGTCTATTTTTATCATACATCATGGTGTCACATGTTTTCTTGTATATCCCTTGATTAATTCATTAGCCATTATGATGTTGTCACCAATTTTCCTTCCTGGAATAAACCCAGCCTATGCTTCACAAATGATACCATCAATTACCTTTTGTAATCTTGTTGCTAAGATCTTGCAGATTAGTTTATATAGCACTGTGCAACATGCTATAGGTCTGTACTCTTTGATTGTTGTTGGATTATCAGTCTTGGGGATCAAAGTAATGGTTGTACAATTAATGGCCATACACGATCTTCCTATTGAAAACAACTCCCTCACTGCCTTAGTCACCTCTTTACCAATAATGTGCCATATTCTTTTTGTAAACCACAACATTATACCTATCAATTCCTGGGGCCTTGTCATCCCCTATGCCTATCAGACCCTCATGTACTTCTTGCTTTGTGACTTCTGCACATAATGATTGTCTTTGTTCTTGACTCAGTGTTGGTCCCTTCTTCATTACCATTCTATTTACTGCTGGAAGGTTCCTTGCAGCTGTTCCCATTAGGCTCTTATAGAATCTAATGGCCTCTTCTTTAATCTCTCCTGGTTGATTAATCTTCCTTCCCTCGAAAGTTGTCAATTCTTTTATCTGTTTCCTGTGGTTCTTCTCCTTCATTACAGCTGAGAAGTACTTTGTGTTTGCATCCCCCAGCTGTATCCATTTAGTTCTTGCTTTCTACTTCATAATGCTTTCTTCAACCATTAACCATTTCTCTAGTTTCTGTAATGCACTCCTTTCTTGTTCCTGCATGATCTCATTATAATTCTGCTGCAGCTGACTCTGAATTGTCATAAGCTCATTTCTTGCATCTTCTATCTTCTGAGTTATATTTCTGAATTCACTATTGTTCAGCTGCTTTAGTCTGGGCCTGAGTGCTTTTAATTTCTTTCATATTCCCCTTATGAGTCAAAGGTCTTTTATTGCTTCCAAGTGTCTTCAACCATATGTTCAAAATCTTTATGTTCTGCCCATATATTGAAGAATCTAAATGGACATTTGATGCTCAGCTGGTCATCTCCCATTACAAGTAACATTTGAGCGTGGTCTGATATTCCTGGTAGGTCATACTCTATTACTATATTACCCTATTTAATCATCCACTCATAGTTCTCAAAAGCTCTATTAATTTTGCTTATAATTCTGTCTTTCACTCGTTGTTTGTTAGTCCATGTGTAGTAGTCTCCTCTTCACAGCAATTCACTCAGATTGGTTCTTTGAATACAATCAATAAAATCTTGAATGTTAGCTTGATGGACTGGATTCCCATGTACTCTATTCATTGAGCACATTATTGCATTAAAATCCCCTATCACTAGCCAAGGTTTTGTAATGCCTTGAGCTAGTGTTTTCAAATCTTCCCATTGCTCCTTTCTTTGCTCAATAGTGTTGAATCCATAGATGATAGTGATCATATAATCAATCTGTATGGCAAGCCCTCTTACTTCACAATGCATCATTTGAGCACCTTCTACTAGCTTAGTAACCTGATATCTATTAGTGAACCATAGTACCCATATTCGACCATTACTAGCAGACGAATAGTTATATAATCTATCCCATCCTGGAGCTATATTTTTACTAATAATTTTAGCCTTATTCTCCTTAACCCTTGTTTCTACGATAGCAGCTATTCTTATTTTTTTTTGTTTTCAGAATTTTATTTACTTCCTTCTGCTTATACCTCTTATTTAGTCCCCTTATGTTCCACACAAGCCAAGTCATACTGATCTCTTTGTTTTACCTCCTATATCAGGAGGTTCAGTTTGAGCCCCTTTCACCTCTCTACTCAAAATTTGAAACCCATTCCTCACTGGTACTGAACCAAGCACTGGAAAATTGATATCATTCAACTCTGGACTTGCTCTTTCCACATCTTTACTCCTGTTTGTAGAAATTAGTGTTTTATCTTTTTGTTGCATTTGCATAGTGTTCTTCACCTCCCCTGAACCTTGCCCTGCATCTGTGACAATATTTGTTTCCACCTGATGGTGAATGACTTGGTTTTGCTCTGACATAACTTCCTTATCTATTTGTTGCTTTGCTTTGCCTTTCTCTTTAGTGATCCACTGTTGTACTATCTTCTTTGGCCCTCTTTTTTCATTTATTGGTACCCTATACTGCTGCTCCTGTCTTCTCCCTTCTTGCTGACACTTATGTCCAATAACTTGGCATTTATCACAAAACTTTGGTTTCCAATCATAAATGATTGGTTGCAAGAAGGCTCTCCCATTTGGATCCTCCACAGTTATTTCATCTAGTAGAGGTTTGGTCACATCAACTTCGATTAACATCCTTGCATAAAAGACTCTTAACTGTTTTGCAGTACATTCATCAGCATACATAGAAGATCCAATTGAACTGGCAATCCTACTTAGTGAATTAACCCCTCAGCAATTCAATGGAAGTTTAGAAAATCTGATCCACAAAGTACCATCTGTAGGGAATTCCTTCTCAAAATCAAAATCTGATGTCCATTGCTTAAGGATAATAGGTCTATTATTGATTGTATATGGCCCAGAAAATAAAATCTCCCGCATGTCTTCCCTCGTTTTGAACTTGATGATGTAGTATCCATCCTCATGCATAAACAGATCTGGTTCTGGGATAGTGTTCCAATTTATATCTATGTATCTCTTCATGACATTATATCCCGGCAAATCCCCAATTACATAAGCTATTAAAGCCCCTCTCCACTTCTTAGTTTCTCTGTCAACCTCTTCCCTATCCAATTGTACAAGTATTTGACCATTGACAACTTGTGGTGGGATATATGTTAGTGCCATAACATTTTCTGCCGCTCTATTCTTAGCAAATAGATTTACCCACGCTAGATTATCCTCCGTCTTTGGTTGCTCCTTCCTCGCCTCTACTGGAATTACTGTTTCATTGGTTTGTGCTTTTGGAGTGACACTAATTTCCTTTGTTGCTTCCGGTTCTAGATTTGTTCCTTTCACTGTTGCTTCTGAACTCATTTGAATCTCCTGCATGCCTCCATTTGAAGTCTCTCCTTGATTCCCTTCTTTAGATCCCCTTTGTGCATGAGGGTATATTGGCACATCTTCTTCATTTTTCCTTGGATCCTGCGCTATGATTCCCAGTTGTATTTCCAAAATTGATGACCGGTATCTTCCTTGGGTGACCTCGCCCTCTTCCTTGACCACTACCTCTGCCTCTCGCCCCTGCCATAGACACACCGGCGCAGGTTAACTATCTTACGCCGAGAGCATTGAGAGAGAGTTCTTTAATTATATAAAGAATGTGATCGATCGATCGATCGATCAATTTTCTGTTGGAGTTTCGTGCTATTATAATAGTATATAGATAGATAAAAGAAGACAAAATTAAAAGAGTGAAATATTATTTTCCTATATATTTAATAGTTTTAATTTTATTCTTACATCGTCTTACAACTTAATGAGAATAAATTAATGTAATTTGTTGAAAATACTAAATGTTAGTAGAATTGTTCTTCAATAATATTACTCTAGTTGTTGACTACTTTAAATGGACGTAAATTTGTGTACTGGCCTTCCAAATATTTGACCTTTTTAATGATTTATTAAAGGTAAAATATTAATTGCCTTTAAGTCATAAATTTAGGTATATACTTCAAATAAGGAAATACTTAATAATCAAAATTTCAGTGAATTTTCAAGTTTTAAATATTAGGAAGATAATTTAATTATAATTTTATTCAATGTAAAATCTATTTTTAAAGGGTAAAAAAAGCGAAGGACATTTCGCTAAAGACCTTCGTGCTTTTAATATAGTATAGATTAACTAACATGTTTTGGCAGAACTTTAAGATTTATTATTAGAAGTTAATTACATTTAGTATAATTTGGACTGAAAGTTTTCCATAAGAAACAATTTAGATCGATAAATTTGTCAAACAACATGGAGTTAAATCATGATAATTACACTAACTTTTTCAAGCAAGGAATGCAAATTTCAAACTAAAATAAAAAATAAGATTGGATCAAAGCTGATTTAAAGAAGATAATATAGTTTAAGGGTCTTAATTTATTTCTTCAAGAATCATGATGACTATTGTGCATTAAAATTTGGGGGCTGACTAGAGGAGCTACGCACATGAATGGGCGCCGCCAATATTGTTCCATTTTTGTAAAAACATAAAACCTTTTCTTTTTATATAGAAATTAAACTCAATAGAATTATTGCATGAAGCAAATATTATCTCAAATATTGTCACCCTGGTTACTTTAAGCCTATTTGGCCAAACTTGTTTCAAAAATATTTAGAACTTTTTTCAGTTTTAGCTCGCGTCAGAAACTATTTATATTTGGTAGCTGAAAAAATATGTAAAATTTGTATAAAATATAAATTATATATATATATACACACACACATATTTTTTTGGTTATTATTTTAAGAGCGGCTACACAGTGTTATTTTACAAATATTTATTTTTCTTAAAGAAACACTTATTATAAAAAGGTGTTTGACCAAGTTTTTAAAGGAATTATTTTTGAGTAGTATCAGGAGCTATTTTTCAAAAGAAAACAATAACTTTTCCCTATAAACACTTTGTGAAATCTTAGGCTAGTATAAATTACTGGGGAGAAATTCAAAAATAGCCTGATTTACAAGTGGTAATTGAAAAATAGCCACAGTTTCAAAAGTAATTAAAATTTAGCCACTTTTTATGTAAAGATAAATCTTAACGAAAATACTGTTCAAAATCCGAAAAATATTCTAGCATAATATACTGGAGTTCCAGTATAATATATCGGTCCCGCATAATATGCTGGAAGTTTATACACATGTGCTCCAATCTCCAGTATATTATGCTGGAACTTTTTGCGTGTTGGAGTTCCAATATATTATGCTGGAAGTTCATACACATGTGCACCAATCTCCAGTATATTATGCTGGACCGGTCCGTGTTGCAGTAAAATAGTGGCTATTTTTCAATGACTTTGCAAACTCTAGCTATTTTTGAATTACCAATCCGAAAACTGGCTAGCCTATGCTATTTTTACCTATTACCGCTCTAATATTGATAATTAATAATTTTTAAGTTAGTTAGCAAAACATAGACTATATTTTCTGTAAAAGTATTTTTTTCCAAAATACTTTAAGGAAAGCAGCTTTAAAAATTTGGCCAACCAAACTACTAAGCTAAAAGAAAAAAAAGAAAAAGAAGAAGCAATATAATAGAAACCATAAGCATGCCGCCAATATTGTTTGGTCCCCAAGATATGCGACTATTAGTTGTAACTTTCAATTGAGAGTAATTAACATATGTTGGCCAAATTATAGGGGATGTGTACCTAAAGATTTATTAAATTAAAAGTTCATTATAGGGTTGACATTGTTTTGGATTTTAATAATTGCAGTGCCAACTTCCCCTAAATAGCCATAATATTAATACACATAATATTTCATGTTTTAATTTCAATACTCGTTCAAGACATAAATCAAGCTTTTTTTAACTTTCATTTGATGAACTTAATTATAAAAGACTGGGGCAAAGATCACTTTTAACTTGTCACCGAAATTATTTACATCTAATAGCCGCAAAAATATATAAAGTTTATATATATATATATATATATATATAATCGGCTATTATTTTGAGAGCGACTATACCGTATAATTTTTCTAAAAGAACTAGCCTTTAGTATTATTCAAATTCTTGATTGAACAGTAAAAAATTAAAAGATCATTAACTATAGTCATATAATCCTCTTTCCTTTCCCTTTTCGTCTATAAACTATACTCCTTTTTGTTCCTTTTCCCCATTCCCAAACCACAAAAAAAAAAAAAAACTAAAAAAAAAAAAAAACTAAAAAAAAAAAAAAACTAAAAAAAAAAAAAAACTAAAAAAAAAAAAAAACTAAAAAAAAAAAAAAACTAAAAAAAAAAAAAAACTAAAAAAAAAAAAAAACTAAAAAAAAAAAAAAACTAAAAAAAAAAAAAAACTAAAAAAAAAAAAAAACTAAAAAAAAAAAAAAACTAAAAAAAAAAAAAAACTAAAAAAAAAAAAAAACTAAAAAAAAAAAAAAACTAAAAAAAAAAAAAAACTAAAAAAAAAAAAAAACTAAAAAAAAAAAAAAACTAAAAAAAAAAAAAAACTAAAAAAAAAAAAAAACTAAAAAAAAAAAAAAACTAAAAAAAAAAAAAAACTAAAAAAAAAAAAAAACTAAAAAAAAAAAAAAAAAAAAAAAAAAAAAAAAAAAAATGTGGTCTAAGTTGGAATGCTACATTAACCCTCGTGCAATAAAAGTCAACAACTTGAAATTCTAGAAACCAAAATACAAAAAGCCATTATTGACCGGCTGCGGTCTTTTTGACTTTCTAATTTCTAGAGCCCCTTTTTTAGCAAATCCACATTTTTTTAATAACTTAATTTTCCCTTATTTTTCTCCATTCTTTATTCATCATCCAACCACGAAACTTCTAAAAATAATAATAGTCTAAAAATAATAAGTCTTTTTTTGTTAGTCTGTTGAATTCCAAGATCCCAACTTTAACTTTCTAGAAAATCAAGCCCCTATATATACTCTTGAAGGAACATTCTTGAATTACCTAAACTACCAAATTTTCAATAAAAATTGAGTCTTTATATTTCCTCTGATTGAATTCCAAAAATCCCAACTTTATTTTCTTGAAAAAATTATTTGGTTCTGATTCTTTTTGAATTCTCAAAAAGATGCCACCTTTTGCTGGATCTAATCCTCTTTCTTATAGTTTTTCAAGAAACTCCATTGATTCAGCTTCAAATATTATCACCATTGATGTTGGAGGTCAGCTTTTTCAAACAACCAAACAGACCTTAAAGCAATCAGGTTCAAAATCCCTTCTTTCTGAAATTACCAATTTTGATATTGGTGTCATTCCTTTTATTGATAGAGACCCTGAAATTTTCTCTATTTTACTTTCCCTTTTAAGAACTGGAAATTTACCCTCAAAAGCTAAAACCTTTGATATTCAAGATTTGATTTTTGAATCTCAGTTCTATGGTGTAGAACACCTTTTGTTGAATTCTCAATCAAACCCATCTCAGTTTGAGCCTTTTGATCTTGAAAAATCTGTTATTTTGCCTTTAAGTGGTAGGGATTCACCTACTGCTATTTCCACAACTCAACTTGGTTCAGTTCAAGTTGCTCATGGTTGTAAAATAACTTCATTTGATTGGTCACTTAAGAGAAAATCCACTATTTTGACTCAATTTGCTGGAATTGATTCTATGTTATCTTTGTCCCCTAGTATTGTAGCAGCTGGTGCTACTGACTTTTCAGGATTACAAATTATTGATGTTAGTAAAGGGTTTGTTAAGGAGACATTAAATTGGGAAAATGTGACTAAATCTGGTTCAACAGTACAAGCAATTGGATCCTCAAAAGATTTCTTGTTTACCAGTTTTGAATCAAGTAGGAGAAATTCTAACTGCATTATGATATATGATCTTAATGATAGTTTTAGGCCCGTTGCCGAGATTGGACATTATGAAATATTTGGTGCTGAATTGGATTCAGCAATTCCAGCTACTAAATTGAGTTGGATTTCTAGTCATAACTTGTTAATGGCGGCTGGATCGCATAGCGGACCTTCTGGTGTAAGGGGGAATATTAGATTTTGGGATATAAGGTCAGGTAATGTAGTGTGGGAGATAAAGGAAAATGTTGATTGTTTCTCTGATTGTACAGTTTCGGATGATCTTTCCGCCATTTTGAAAGTTGGCGTGCATTCGGGTGAAGTTTTCATTTCTGATTTGAGGAATATTGGTGGTGAGAATTCTTGGACTTGTCTTGGTGATCAAAGAAAGGTAACAAATGGTAAAAAAGAAGGTTTTGGTTGTAAGATTGAGAGTCATGGAAATCAAGTATTTTGTAGTAAAGGAGGAAATCTTGAATTGTGGTCAGAGGTTTTGATTGGTAATTCTATAAAAGATAGAGTCTTTAGGAAAAACTCAATGGGAAGAGCAAAAGATATTTGTGGTAATAAGATAACACACTTCAGTTTTGGAGGGAACAAAATGTTTGTTACAAGAAAAGATCAGCAATATGTTGAAGTTTGGCAGAGTTCAGTAAGGGGATTTTAGATTTTACAAGCTTTGGCTTTCCCTGGCCCCGGCCTCTCACTTCATTTCGTTCTTCTTCTGTACTGTCGCTTGAATGAAGACACCCGATCAGCCCGACTCTAGTAGAAAGAAAGGGTAAGCTCGGCAACTTTTACACCAATTTTCAAGTGAGATCGGTCGAGTGGTTTCAGTTGGTGGAAGAGTAGATTAGCTGGAATTGTTTTTACTAAGTAACCACCTTGTTTTCAATTTCTGATTCTTATTTATTTATCTGTAAATACTTTCTTTAGTTCATTGCAAAAAATTGTATGTATATGAAGTTTGGAATACCAAAACATAATATGCTTGCCAATATCTTCCATCTAGAGCTTGCTTTTCTCTACCTTATGTATGATTCCACTGTCACAATTTCCAGCCTTCCCATTTTCTGAGTTTTTGTGACTCGCTTATTTCAATTTCACGGAAACAACCTCTCTACCCTTCCGGGGTAAGAGTAAAGTTTGCGTACACACTACCCTTCCAGACCCCAACAACAAACCCAGTATAGTCCCACAAGTGGGGTCTGGGGAGGGTAGATAGCACACAGACCTTACCCCTACGGTGAATGTAGAGAGGGTGTTTCCAGTAAGCCCTCGGCACGAGGATCCTCCCCAAACCTCACTTGTGAGAATTCACTGCGTTTATTGTTGTTGTTGTTGTTGCTTATTTCAATTTCAATTAGTTGTTTGGGTCTGAATTTGCTGTGATATTGAGGGCTCCTTATTTTACTTTACCAGAAAATCTTGCTGGCTGCTGGGACATATATAGCACATGTTATATGTGTTTTGTACAATACAAGTGGAATTGTTTCTTAGTTTTCACTTGATTCTGTCATTATGGGACTCCTTAGAATAGATCTCAATAATATAAATCAAGTAATAGCGGCCAAGTCCCCCAAATACAGTTCCATTGAATTTTCTCCTTTTATTGTCCTTTTTGGTTTCTCACTTGGTATCCGGTGTCTGAGTGATCATATCATATTTATTCAAAAGTCAAATAAAAGTTTTGCCATAAATTAATAACAAACAGTGGCGGAGCCACATGTACCAAGGGGGCCCCTTCGCCGAAAAATTACACTGTATAGCTTGGTAATTTTTTTAAAATATGTATATATACTATATAGCGATACCCTTTGACTTTTTGGTGAGTTTGTTTCTTTATATTTTGATTCCCCTTATCCTGGTTCCGCCGCTGATAACAAAGAGAAGGAATATTAATGGTGTTAGTTGATAATCTGAGTTCCTGCAAACTTTTTTGAGTATTAGCATAAGTAAGAAAAAGGTACTGCTCTTTTGTCAATAGGAAAACTATACATATATATATATATATATATATATATATATATNTTTCACTTGATTCTGTCATTATGGGACTCCTTAGAATAGATCTCAATAATATAAATCAAGTAATAGCGGCCAAGTCCCCCAAATACAGTTCCATTGAATTTTCTCCTTTTATTGTCCTTTTTGGTTTCTCACCTGGTATCCGGTGTCTGCGTGATCATATCATATTTATTCAAAAGTCAAATAAAAGTTTTGCCATAAATTAATAACAAACAGTGGCGGAGCCACATGTACCAAGGGGCCCCTTCGCCGAAAAATTACACTGTATAGCTTGGTAATTTTTTTAAAATATGTATATATANTTGGTATCCGGTGTCTGAGTGATCATATCATATTTATTCAAAAGTCAAATAAAAGTTTTGCCATAAATTAATAACAAACAGTGGCGGAGCCACATGTACCAAGGGGGCCCCTTCGCCGAAAAATTACACTGTATAGCTTGGTAATTTTTTTAAAATATGTATATATACTATATAGCGATACCCTTTGACTTTTTGGTGAGTTTGTTTCTTTATATTTTGATTCCCCTTATCCTGGTTCCGCCGCTGATAACAAAGAGAAGGAATATTAATGGTGTTAGTTGATAATCTGAGTTCCTGCAAACTTTTTTGAGTATTAGCATAAGTAAGAAAAAGGTACTGCTCTTTTGTCAATAGGAAAACTATACATATATATATATATATATATATATATATATATATTTATCTTTTCGCTTATAAATGCTCCAAATCCAATGGTAAACTTCAGTTGCTGAATAGTCTGGTTTTCAATAGTCACCTAGTTGAGACACCTCATTAGAGAAAGTGCTAAATGAGTCAAACAACAAAAATAACATACCCAGTATAATCCCACAAGTGGAGTATGAGAAGGGTACTCCTATCTTGTGCAGACAGAGAGGTTGTTTCCGATAGACCCTCGGCTCTAGCAAGTATGCATAATCAATCACATCAGAATAGAGAGAGAAAAACAGTAGTGAAAAAATAAAAAAAACAGTAATGCCTACAAGGTAATAGAATAACCAGAACAAAAGTATCTGGTAGTAATAAAAATCTAATGGAATATGAATCTACCCGGATAAATGAGTCAATGATATTATATTATATCGAAAAGGATGGAAGTGATGAAGCTTTATTTGGATCTTAGTGTTATTACTCTGTATTTATAAAATAATTCTGGAGAAAATAAAATAACATATAAACAGAATTGTAAAAGAAACAAAATTTAATCCAAGTCCACTGAATTCACTGTGTTTCCTTAAAGAATTTAATCCCCTCCTAGTACCCAAGGTTGTGGATTATTCCCTCCCAGGATAGAACGAATTACACACTGGTGTAACGATACTTCAAACCCCAGTGTTTCAGCGAACACAAAGTTCGGTAGCAAATCACACTTACTGTTGTTTTGTTTGAAGTTAAAACAATGCAAAAGAAAGGAGGATAAGTCAGAAATTCGTATGGAAAATCTGAGAGAATGGACTGGTATTTATAACCAATGTTGAGCTCAAACTGAAGAGGTGCAACTCTACAAAACTTAAGAGGTGCAACTCTTCAAATCCGAAGAGGTGCAAACTGTTTCTTCAAATCTGAAGAGGCGCAAACTGTTTCATCAAATCCAAAGAGGTGCAAACTATTTCGGCCATATTGTAAATGTCTTTTACAAAAAACGAAGGGCATATACTATTCAGTTGGATTTAATATTAACAAATAAATTTGGTCCAAAAAATCAATCATTTGACCAAAGCCGAGCGAGCGACGACGACGGCGCGATGCTTGCCTTCTTCTTAACTCTTTAAGAGCTAGAAGAAGTGTAATTGTATATATACCCATCACAACTTTTTCCTCTTCCAATATGGGACAATGTCCCTTTGTCAACAAGGGAAACTCAAATATTTTTAATTTTCCTCTATTTCCCATTCACCCTCTCTTAAGCTACATTTAAGCTTAAAAACCCAACACTTGGTTCTGTCTTATGTTAATTGTCATCTTGTTTTACATCCACTGATTGACATCGCTTTACCAATGCTTTGTCTTATGCATCCTAGACAATCTGTTTAGTTACCAAACTTATTGTCATGTTGTTTTATAGCCACTAATTGGCATCAGCTTTACCAAAGTTTTGGCCTGGCATCTAGACATCAGTCTAATCAGCAAACTTAATCTGAGATGAGGAATCTTTTCTCTGTATTTAGTGAACATGTCAACGGCTGATTGGGGTTAGGACTACGTTCATACTATCTTACCCATACTCCACTTGTGGAAATATACTGGTTATATTATTGTTGTCAACAGCTGATTGTGTTAATTATATATAACCACATGGTGAAAGGAAATCATATAGTTTATAAACTGGTTGGTACCTCAATTAGATTTTGCATCATTTTAGCCTTTAGATAAAGCATAGTTAATTTGATATGTTGGTTGGTTTTGATTGCTCAACAAGTTTGCAACTAGTTGCCAAAATTTGAGAGACTATTCATGTTTGGAGACTGAAATTTTTCAGACTGATAATCTGGACAATAGGACGGGGAGCCGTGGAGCAACTGTAAAATTGTCTCTGTGTGACCTATAGGCCACGAGTTCGAGCCCTGGAATCAACCACTAAAGCTTGTATTACGGTAGACTGCTGCCTACATCAAACCCTTTAGGATACGGCCCTTTCACGGATCCTGCGTGAACGCAAAATACTTCGTGCACCGGGCTGCCGTAATCTGGACAATAGAACACAGAACCTCTGTCAAAATTAGAAATTAAAAACTTGCAAACCTGAAAGTTATGTATGTTTAATCTTAACCAGTATATTAGGGTTCTCTTTCTCTTTTCAAAAAGTTGGAAAAATATCTTTCGGCGTTCGATATCCGAAACTCACTGCCCGACTAATTTGGAACGTTCACAATTCACAATGGTACATGTGTACACATAACATGTAAAAGATGTCGTACTAGTTTTTATATTCTTTTCTTCTTCACAATAAACTCTAATTCACTTCAGCAACTACTGACTAATTCTTATATTCTTTAGTCATTCACTTTTTTTCAGCTCTGCTCTCTTCTCCTGAAATTGAAATCCTACATACAGAAGGTGCAAATCCCTCCTTCCTGATGTTGACATTTTCTAACAAATACTCCGTTGTTCCCTCATAATTGTACCATTAGCGAAGACGCTGAGTCCCTCCAGGTGAAACCTCACCGTCCAGCTGCTCGAGCACTTGATCAATCTCACTAGGATATTTTAATATCCGCTTCCTCATCTCACCGTTGGAATTTCATCTTCTTGAACGATACTGGAAGAAGAATTCTTATTGTTGTTCTCTACAGGCTACAGAGGTGTATGTAGTGTAGAAGTTATGGGTTCAACTAAACCCATAACTTTCGTTCAGACAAGCAAAGGCCGTCCTTCGACACAAATGGTTGAGGAGCAGACTAGTGCAGTAGTGCTATATATGCAATATGAAGTTGAATCTTTAATCTATATATCCGTAACACGTGTGTATTTTTCATAACTGAGAAATCCACTGTGTATATATTAGGCCAGGTTCGAAACATGGGGGTTGTTTGGCCTACTCCTCTACCCTACTTCCACTCAAATACCAGACTTTGTGCTTAATCCGCACATCCTCGCGTTGCGTCCTTACCACTTGAATCCATAGATATATAATCCTCCGTTTTGCTTGATGATCAACTGGGTCACTGAACAGTTGAGGCTAATGTGAAGCCATGAACGGATAATACGGTCAACCGTTTTATCCGCCGGTTAATCCGTTTTTATTCGTATTAAATATGGTTCGGGTCGGATATTTTATCCGTTTTTGCATTACCCGTTTTTTACTCAAACCGTATCCGATGCGACCCGCCCGTTTGCTACCCCTAGATATATGTTGAGGTTTTTTGTTATTTAAGATGAAATAGTCTTAAAATGAGGGTGAATGAGAAATTGAGGGAAAATAAAATTTTTGAGTAAAATTTTAAGTTTCCCCCTTTTGACAATGAGACATTGTCCCATATTGGAAGAGGAAAAGAGTTTTG
>AWOL01S0110393.1:0-14658 GCA_000715115.1 Nicotiana otophora
CATTTCGAATAATGTCACTTAAATTGGAAAAACTCCCTATCCCCTATCCCCTCGGGAAAAAAGGAGGTGTGACATATATAACAACCAATCGGTATAAAACTCAAAAATATCGAAACAAATAAAGTTATTATGAAGAGATTTGATTGTTAGTACTAAATAATTTGTTTGAATTCTAAGAAATAATATTAGGTTTGATTATAAACCAATGCAACTCACATCAAATACCATCAAAAGAATGAGTGAGTCTCCCGCACACAGATTTTCTCTATACTAATTTTAGGGTACACGTGATCCCGCATCAATGAATTTGTTTGAATAATCTAAATAATAGTTTAAAGATGTTTTTGAGTTATAAAACAAATATAAAAAGAATTCGTAAAATGATAGATCAATCTTTGGATCCAATGTAGTGGTTCTTTGTCCAGTTTGCTCTCATTAGAACTGGACAATCTGAAGAAAAAGTTTTTACTAAAAAATCAAGAGAAGCTAACAACAATGAATAATTGTAAATATCGAATAGAAATAATCGGCAATTTGACGAGTGTTAATGATTGAAAAGATTCAAAATAATAAAATTAAAGAAAATCCCAGAATAATGAAATAATGTTCAATAATAATAACAAGAAGAACATTCAAGAATTATTAAAAAGAAATTCTAATCTTGGAAAAAAATAGGTATGACGACTCTCCTAATGTATTTGAACTCCATCTAAACAATGGAACACTCATCTTACTGTCACAATACCAAGCAAACTTGACAGTTCTTGGGGCAAGCAGCTGGCTCAAATCTGAATCTTGCCTTGATTAAGTGGTAGTTAGTTAAACCTAAGAATGAATAGAAGTCCTTTGTCATACATATGTTCCATCTTTAATATGCTGGGAGTTGGTGAAAACAAAGGCATGCAACTAATAGCCTAACCTTATATTTTTTAGCCAAAAGTATTTTTTTGGTCAAGGTATATTTTTGATAAAGTTAAGTTGTTTGGTCAAACTTTTAGAAAGAAAAATATACTTTCGAGTAAAAGCAGAAATATTTTTTAAGAAGCTAAAAAAAGTAGCTTCTCCTGAAAATTACAAAGTATTTTTAAAAAAATATACTTATTAGAAACACTTTTTAAAAGTTTGGTCAAATACTAATTGCTGCAAAAAAATATTTTTTAAATTGATTAGTTAAACACTCACCAAAAGTACTTTCTTGAAAAACACTTTTCAAAATAAGTGATTTTAGAAGTTTAGTCAAACGTGCTATAGTATAATCCGAAATACTACTGCCCCTAGTATAATCTTTCAGATTGTTTCCTTGGATTGCCTATTGCTCAGAGTTCAATTTAAGAAAATGAACTGGAATGGCACATGGCCCATAATTTGTGCTAGAATTGAAGCTCTAAAACCCAAGCTTCAAATTAAAATTGTAAAGTGGAAACTCATTTCAAGTGGTGGACTGAAACTGAATACAAATAGTAATAAAGAGGTCAAAAAAACTGCAGGGATTGGTGACAATGTTTGGAATAAAAGTGGAGATTTGGATATGGCTTATACTAAATCACTTTAGTTTTACTCTAACAATATTGCAGTGACTAAAGATGCTTTGTTCGTAATTTTCTGGTGTCAATTTAACAATGTTTCTAACATTATTTTGGAGATGGATTTTCACGACCCAAAAATTCACTAGTCGTGATGACACCTAACTCGACCTGCTAGGTAAGCCAAATAACAGTCAATACAATCCAAATGAGATTTATAAGAAAACAGTGAAGAATTATCGGAACATTTATACAATAACCCAAATACTGGTAGTACAAATCATGAGATTCTAAGACTTAGAATTTACAAAAAAACTGGTACGAATAAATACGTCATATGTTTGAAGTTTACATAAACAGATTAGCAAAATCTAAAGCTACCAAGGACAAGTGGCAGCTATAATCGGAACGCATGTACATCTTCAATGTCAGCTCCCGCCATACACAGCGACTCCAATTCCAAAATCTACACGTAAGGTGTAGAAGTGTAGTATGAGTACAACTGACCCCATGTACCCAGTAAGTATATTGTATAACCTCGTTGAAGTAGTAACGGTGATTTATAGTTAAAAAATACTCACTGTCATAACATGTGCGGTAGACTAACAATAGAACCAGTTCTAGAATATAATAGATAAGAGTATAAGAAAACAACTATGCGAGGCAGTAAATGATTACTAGAAGAAATCATTGGTAGTAAATTCATAACTTTCATGGTGTGTGAAATGCACTCAAGATATCAAATAGAATGACACGAAAACACCCTTCGTGCATTTATCTCATCCTTACCAAATATATGAATGTGGGTCAAATCAATTGGCACGGCAACACCCTTCGTGTATTTATCTCTTCCTCAACGGGCATACGTATAACAGTACCAACCAAGTGAAAGAAATGCCAATAACAATAACGATAAAGTGGGAGACACACAGGAAGCAATAACGAGCAACGCAATGCATATGGGAAACAGTAACAGACTAGATAGAAGATAGAGAAGTAATGATAGCATTTAAGATAGAGGAACATAAATTTTACTAGCTAACATGGTAGAAGGCTTAGATGTAGATATAACAGCTATGAAGGAAAGCATGATATTTATAAGCTAAACAAATAGAAGGCATGAGTAACTAACATGGTAGAAGGCTTATACGAAAGTGCAACAAATAATAAACGGCACAAATGTAGATATGACAAACAAGAAGGAAAATATGATATTTGCAAGTTAAACAGATAGAAGACATGGATAACACAACAACAATTGAGATAGAGGACAAAGACAGAACAATGACAAGTCACATAGAAAATATAGGTATAATAGTAACAACTCAAGATAAATGTATGAATGTATACACAAGGAAAAGATATTACCACAATGCATGTCTCTCTTCCTCGTCTGCACGGAAACACCCTTCGTGCCATGAACACATGATAATATAAAAATATGGTAATGTAAATGAAATGGAACGGCATCACCCTCCGTATTTTTACTCTCATCCTCACATGATAATTTAAATAAAATGGCACGGCATCGCCCTCGTGCTTTTACTCTCATTCTCACATGACAATATAAATAAAATGGTATGGCATCAACCTTCGTGTTTTTACTCTCATCCTCGCATGACAATGTAAATAAAATGGTATGACATCACCCTTCGTGCTTTTACTCTCATCCTCACATGACAATGTAAATGAGATCATGATAATGTAAATGAAATGGCACGGCATCACCCTTCGTGCTTTTACTCTCATCCTCATATGATAATATAAATAAAATGGCACGACATCACCCTTCGTGCTTTACACTCTTCCTCACATGATAATGTATATGCAATGGAACGATATCACCCTTCGTACTTTACATTCTTCCTCATAAAATACATGTATATTAACGACAAGCAAGGTAGGAAGTATGAATAATATCAAGAAGAGTGTTTAAGCGGATATTCCAAATAAACATCAATCACAACTTTCAAGACAATAATAATTCAATAAACCTCAAGAACCTTATTGTGCAAGTATTTCAACAAGTCTCAAAAATTATCTTCAATTCAAGTATAGAATCCAGTATCTCAAGAATAACGGTCGTGGCGATGTATTAATGATTAAGAATAGCGATGACCGCATTTAACACATCAATAGTTTTACGAAAATCCGTCAAATTTTAATCAAGTTATAATAAGCTAAATCTTGGTTTCTAGCATTTAACTTCATATTCTTAGTAGTCTAGAAGTCAAGTAAGACATGAAACAAGAAGTTCACGTAATCCTACAAGGCACAATTAATCATATAATTTACCCCCGAGCATGATTAATCTTGACACATGCATATACGCTCGTCACCTCATATATGCATCACCCCCGCATATAGAAAATAATGGCAATTAGTAGAAAACATTCTTCCAACAAAGTTAGACAAGACACTTACCTCAAACAAACCCAATCGATACACTAGAAGCGTCATCCTGCTCAAATCATCCTCCGAGCGGCTTGAAACTAGCCAAAAGCAACTCAAAATCATCAAATAATGTCATACGAAGCAAACCCAATCGATAAAGGTTGAATCTTTACACATTTACTTAAAGTCAACCAAAAAGTCAAACACGAGTCCGCACCTCGAAGCCCGAAAAACTCACAAAATTAGATAACCCATTCAATTACGAGTCTAACCATACTAATTTCACTCAATTCCGACTCCGAATCGATGCTCAAAACTAAAAAATCACTTTAAAAAAGTTTAGACAAAAACCCCCAATTTCTCTTTTAAAATTATCAATCAAATACCAAAAACAAAGATAGAATCACATAATATAATCAAAACCGAGTAGAAAATACTTGCCCCAATGGTAAAAATTCTCTCCAAAATCACCCAAATACGAGCTCCAAAACCATGTGAGAAAAAGTGACTAAATTTCTGAATAAGTAACAAATGTAGCAGATATTATAGCTCGAATTATATCCAAGATGACCCCAAAACTCATATTTGATAAGCCCAACATAATCCTTGCGAGATTACAGCCAAGATAACTTTTTGAATCACCCAATTTGGCCTTAAAATGAGGGAGATATGATATTTTGAAGTTTTAAAGAAAATCTGAAAATTTAAGAGACAAAAATGATATTTTTGTAATTATTTTACACCCGAAAATCAGCAACAAAAGAATTTTCGTTTTAGCACCCAAAACTCATTCAGAACCTCCCGTACACAAACCATATATGTATTTTAATTATAAAATACGCAACGAACCTGCTCGCGCACTCAAAACATCAAAAAGATATCATATTAACCTGATATTGACCATGGTCAAACTCCAATCCTTAACTTAACTAATTTCTCAATCAATGATCCAAAATACACCCGAGCCCCTCGGGACCCCATTCAATCATACCAACAAATCCTAAAATATGAAAATAACTTATTTGAAGCTTTAAATCACATCAAACAATATAAAATCGATGAATCGCACCTCAAATCAAACTTAATGAACTTTTGAACTTTCAACTTCCAAAACTCGTGCCGAACCATATCAAATCAACTCGGAATGACCTCAAATTTTGCACACAAATTTCAAATGACATAACAAAACTATTCCAACTCCCAGAACCAAAATCCAAACCCTATATCACCAAAGTCAACTTCCGGTCAAACTTATAAACATTCCAAAACTCCAAATTGCCAACTTTCGCCTATTAACGCTAGAACCTTCAAGAAATATTCAAATGTAAATCCGGGCATATGTTCAAGTCCAAAATCACTATTCGGACCTAACGAAATCATCAAAACTGTGATCCGGGGTCAAATACATAAAAGTCAAACTTGGTCAACTCTTCCAACTTAAAACTTTCTAGTTAAGAATTATTCTTCGAAATCAACTTCGGATCACCTGAAAACCAAAACCGACGATTCACACAAGTCATAATACATTATATGAAGCTACTCAAGTCTTCAAACAGCTGAACGAAATACAAATGCTCAAAACGACCGATTAGGTTGTTACATGAATTCTATGCTAATAGTTAACATACTGAAAGGAGTCTTCAAACCTTCATGGGATATTAAAGATGATATAATGGATATGGAGACCAATATTGCCAAGTTGAAATTTGAATTCCAACATTGGAGTCTATAGAGAGGGAAAACAGAGTGGTCGATGCCCTGGCGAAGCATGGGATTGCAAAAAATTCCTATAACGGAAATGTTCTTTTCAATGCAAGATCATTGCCCCCAAATTTTAGAGGTTGATCTTCTGCAGCTGGAGAAAATGCAGATTCCTAATCTAAGGATTAGACAAACTAAGCTATCTCATCAGCATCTAAACCAGTCTTAATGTTTATGTTCTCCGCGCGCAGCTAAGTTTCTAGTGATCATAATAGTACATGGATCACGCCCAACTATGCATGATAAAAGGACTAAGCGGAAGTATTTAGTTTGTTGTTTGTTCGGGTGTCGTAATTCTCTTACGAGCAACTACCACAATTTACTAGACGTATTCTTCCGAACTATGCTAGCTGGAACTAATTCATCGCTCACCAGGATCATATCAAGGTATCGTTATTCCTAATCCCACATTTAAACCCTTTCATATTGATTCCTCACATATGTTAGGAGTGATGTTGTTCAACAACTACCTAAATATGTATCATTTTCCAAGCAATACATACTAAATAGGTACAGTCAATTGAGGGCCCTTCAATCAACAACAATAGAAACGTAGTTGAATAAGTTGAGAATAGTCAATGGAAAATTTATATCAAACACAATAGAAAATCATCCTCCAGTAGGTTCCATCAAACCCCTAGATGAAAGAGTTTAGCTACTTATAATTGTATAAACAATCATAATAATATTTCAAAGCATTAAACTACAGATTAAGGAAGAACGGAGAGAAAAACTCTAGTGATTTGTTGCTTCTGAGTGTTCCTGTAGCCTTTTGACTCTCCAATAATGTCATTCCCTCTAAAAACTAACTTTAA
Source organism: Nicotiana otophora (assembly GCA_000715115.1). Classification (NCBI taxonomy): domain Eukaryota; kingdom Viridiplantae; phylum Streptophyta; class Magnoliopsida; order Solanales; family Solanaceae; genus Nicotiana; species Nicotiana otophora. Next base: position 6,494 of record AWOL01S0110393.1, read on the forward strand.
GAGGTATTTATAAGGTAGGTCTAAAGTGTACACATCCAAAATTAAGGAGTAAATAAAAGTGGCTCGGATAGACATCGTCAGCGCGGGGGCATCATCAGAGGCGCCAAAATAACAATGCATGTTACCATCAAATGAGCCAAAACTACCATGCCTTGTGCTATCAGAGGCGCCAAAGTTAATGCCCTGGACAAAGCCTTGCACTGTCTAATGCTATGAGTTTTTATGGTCCGGCACTGTCTAAGGCTGTGACTTTTCATGGCTATGCAATGTCTTCTTTTTGTGCTATATTTTATAGCTTCGAGTTACCATTGCGTGCAACTTTTTTCCACTTCATATTCAAGTATTCCACGTAAAATAAACTCAATTAAGATCAATTATCGCACGAATTAGCATCCAAACAACAAACAAGTAAGGGGAATAATGTCAAAATATATGCAATTATCGCACGACATCAACAACCCATCTTAAATGTTGCTCGCCCTCGAGTCAACAAACTAAATACTTCCTATTCAAGTACCTAACAAGCCACACATTCATAATACACTACACCCATGACCATGGTTGATAGCAACAATTAAGCTCCAGCATATGCGGTCAACACAAATTTCCCGTACTTATGCCACATGTCAAAATATCCAACACATAAATAACATGCTTATAACAATCCTAGCTTCGAAAACTAAATCAATGCCATAATGCATTCAAGGCTTGAATACTCAATCTAACAGAGAAGTCTAATAACGTTAACTATCCATAGTGAAACCATGTGCCCTCACAATAACATCAAAAGAGTAAGTGTAACTACCCGACCGGTCATTTTGAGAATTTGCATTTAGTCCGGTGTCGAAACCCATTTACACATAACCAAGCCATCAGAACTGAATTCCTCTAACTCAACCAAGTCACACAGGTCGCCAAACTCAAGAGTATTGCCACAAAATACCGGTAGAGATTCACCGTATCAAAAGAACCGATCATTTCTACTACATTGCTGGTCCAACCGTCTACCAAGTTGTCCTATTTCTCCGAGTTTCTTCTGATTTGCCTTCAAGTTAACACTTCTCCTTTCCAGCACACTATGACCCTTAACCTAACGCTCACCACAAGAGATCCTTGCATGAAACCGCATCGCCCTAAGGCCCATAAGCTGTTGTATTCCTCTTATGTACCCCAAAAGTACTACAACCGAGATACTCACGCTGAAGAGACCTTCTGTGAATCTGAAGTTGTTTCCTTAACCTCTTTGATACTGAAATGTAGAACCTCTAATGATACAGATATACCACAAGTCTCAACACCCTTCAATACAAATCTCAGATCTTAGCCTTTACAAATCCAGAAATACCTCAAATGCCACATAGGAACCTTGAACCCATTAGAACCTTCACAAAAGTCATCCATTCTGCTTTAACCTCAATTGCACCGCTCAAACGAGGCAAATAACCTGTGCTCCTTTAGCGCACCATCACCCAAAGAGGTAACCAACATCTCTAAACAACCGAGCAATTTCCTCTTCTTAGAACATTACATCCACCAAAATTAGTAACCCAAATCACTCGAAGATTTCCAATATGCCCATAAAGTATAATACATCATGCATCCATAAATTTTCTTACTCAATTCATCCTCAAATCCAACCTCTTCAAGCCATAACCGATCCACAAATATGCCTCAGACCAAAACCAACATAACACATGACCATGCAATTTGATCATCGATAGCAAACTCCCCCACTTGGGTTAAAGCCATAGAACACAACATCCGATAAACCATAATACCCTTACTCCATTACTGCCATAATCCCGCATTGTACTTCAATGAAATCCTTCATAAGCTCATGTGACACAAATCATAAAAATATCTCAAATCTCATATTCCTACTTATGACAGTCAAGCCAACGTCCTCAAGCGATCCGAACTCAAATTGCAACAACTGTAACCCATCGGTAAAAAGAAACTCTCCACTGAATCATCATAAGAATCACGCAACCACAAAACATCCCGCAGGAGATAACCCACCTGCTTAGCCTCAAATTGGCATTTCTCTATGCCCTTTCATGGCCACAACCACCATGTAATTACTAAATCTTTCCGAGTCATAACTCGTCAACAAGATGTAAGAATCAATTCTATCCCATAAATGAACAACATGAAAGATCCCTCAACACACTCATAACTTGAGACTGTACAACACATCAAGACAAAAATCAAACATCCATATTCCTTTCGCATTCCAAGCAAAATTCTTCTCCTCACATCCAAGCCTTCAAAACACATTCCGCAGTCACATAATACTTATCGTATAGCTATCCAACCACTCACTGAGCTGACAGTCCCACTCCTAGGGACATTATTGGACATATAAGTCCATAAGCACATACTCACACAACTGAAACCATCGAGCCCAAGCTGCGGTCAAAACCCAGCCTCAAGTCCTCCAAACTGGCCTATCACCAAAACACATCTCATACCTCATCCATGGAAACACGAGCCATCGATGCACAGTTGATACCGGGCGCTCAACATAACACACGAGTGAGTGGAAGGAATTCAAAGAGATACGCTGAGCTCGACTTCATTATTGCGAGCTCGACTTCGTAAAAGCAGAGTTTGCATTTGCGAACAAGTCATTGCAAATGCGAGACCTGCAGTCCAACACCAGAACTGAAGCACACCAGTAGTCTACAAACTAACCAAACTCATCTGTAGCACCTTCGAAACTCACCCGAGCCTCTCGGGCTCCAAACCAAACATGTACACAAGTATAATAACATCATATAAACTCGCTCGCGCAATCAAAATACCAAAATAACATCTAGAACCATGAATCGGATATCAAAACACATTAAATTCAAAAGAAAACTCAAGTACCTTTAGAATCACAACCAAGCGTCTGAATCCTATCAAACCAACTCTAAATGACACCGAATTTTGCAAACAAGTTTCAAAAGGAAAAACGGACCTATTCCAAGTCCCAAAATTAAAATTCGAATTCGATAACCATAAAGTCAACCTACAGTGAAACCTAGGGAATTTTCAAACATTCAAATTTCTGACTTTCGGCAAAACAAGTCAAATCAACCTAGGGACCTCCGAATTTAATTTCGGGTATACGCCAAGTCCAAAATCACAATACGGACCTATTGGAATTGTTAAAATACCGATCTGGGATTGTTTACCTAAAATATTAACCGTAGTCAACTCAAGTTGTTTTTAAAACCAAAAATCACATTTTCTTCAAATTTTTACGTAATAACTTTCCGAAAAATGACACGGACCACACACGCAAATCAAGAAGTATCATTTAAAGCTAATGAGTATGATAAAGATTAGTGCTCAAAACGACCTATCGGGTCGTCACACCGAGAGACCAAAATCAATTGCCTTCAATGGTGCTATCTCTTTCTTGTTTTCAAACAAGAAGTTTTCAGGTTTGAAGTCACGATGCATCACTCCATGCTTATGGCACTTCTGTAACCGAAAAAAGGAATTGAATATCGAGTAACTAACTAGCCAAGATAGGAAACAATTCAAACATATTAGTGCATTTGCATCATGACAAGCACTTAATATCTTTCCTTTTACAGGTCTCAGATAGTTGATCTCTATTTATTGAAAAACGACATAAAACCTCTGAGACAAATAGTGCAGATAAAGCATGCACCAATTACTCCACAGAAAAGTCATTTTCCCAACTTTGAGTTGGACAACTTAGCAACGATCTGATCAAATAGCTCACCACCTTCACACAAATCCATAACTATATGAACTGCATAATCATCCTCATAAGTGTCCTTTAAGGTAGCAATATAGGAGGTATAACATAAAATATGTGTTTTGTTTTACACCAAATAAAATTGTATTTCCAATTTTAGCCATGGATTTCTTAAAAAAATTTAAAAGAAAAGCTTCTATGTCTTTTCTTATAAATCCCACATTGATGATATAGCATGAGATTATGATACACGGACTTAAATACTAAGGGTCGTTTCGTTACAAGTATAAGCAAAAACGATCATGGTATAAACTATGTATTGTCTTGTACAATATTTGGTATGAAGTACAAACCCATGCATTACCAGTTACTCTTTGTTATTTTGTTATGTCATGTACTGCAGATAGGATGTAAACTTCAACACCCTGACTAAAAGATGCTAGAAGCGTGTCTTATTTTCCATTTCAAAAGCGTGTCTTATATATATANAGTAAAATAAAGAAAGCAACGTATGTGTATATTCTTATCAGCGAATAATGATTATCCTCTTTACAAGTAAATGAGATTCCTCTTTATATAATAGAGGAATCCTGAATAAGGTACAACTCTAATAACAGAAGTAGATCCCATGATTGACACTAATAACCGCTTTAATTTGATATGTTCCGGGATTTCCGCCGTGATCTTCGACTGGTTATTGATATCTCGCCATTCCGTTATTAAGCCTTATTCGAAGTCAGTCATGCTTGATCTCGATTGTTGCTGGCCTCGATCTCAATGAACACTTCGATCTCCAGGCGTGATGTTCTATCTTCGAGCTCGAGCCCGGTCTATTATGAGGTTACCCTCGAAGCAACTCCCGTGCCAACAAAATCGGGTATGCCCGATTTCGACCGTTTACATTATACCAGCAACACAAACTCAAAATATCAGTTAAGATCGCAACACAAATTGCTGAAAGCACAAGAGATGACTATGATAAATCAAGAGGCATAAAACAAACGGATCAAGCAGAGATATCTGAACTTATTTAGATGATAATCACTCCACTAGTGTGAGAGTATCATCAATAAAATCAACAGCCGAGTGTATCGTTCAAAGAGTACATAACTATGTTCGAGCTATGTGATAGTACATAACACTATCACAATGATAAGCATAGAACTCAAACTCAAAATAAACGTCCACAACGAGCCTTGAAGAAGGGAACTCTAGCGACCGTAAGTGCGATGAATTCAGCCTCGTTGAGGTAACTATTGATATGCTGCGGTCCACCAGTCGACAACTCCCCCGTACAAATGTCACACATGCAGAGGGATTTCTTGTCCCTGTCCTTGTCGTCCTGCCACAGAAAGAGCAAAAGAGACTTTTCAATGCAAGCGTGAAATGTTATTAATTAGCTGCTTGTGATCATCCATAGTCGTCGGTTGTTTCAAGATTGCAGCTTGATGATGCGCTTTGTTTCATCCCACTTCAACTTTGTGTGATCGCGTAATACCAAGACATGGAGTTCATCTTTTAGTAGTTGAGCGAAGGAGAGGCATCCGTTCCAATCCAAGAGATGAGTGCTGCTCATGCTCAACTTTGACAAGTCAAAACTTGCTCTAGGGAAAGTAGTGTGACCGAACATCAACTTTTATATCATCGACCAGATCATCATCCTCCGTTTGAACAAACCAAATGCAATAAGCAACCCCCATTCTAAAGAAGAGCTCAATGCTCTTCCTCTTCTTTCGTCGTCCATCATCATCAATATCACTGTATTTTGATGAATTTGAAGGAATGGCTCGCCAATTATTTAGGTGCCCAATCTCGAGAGTGAGAACTTCGTAACCAAGTTTTTTACCATCTTCTTCTTGATGAACAGAAACCAACGAGGTTAGAAGTTAGAACTAAAGGGAGGAACAAACTCGAGGGTCATACACAAACTAGGATTTTGTGGATTGGGGATCGGGAGAAAGTCGCAGAATTGAGGGGATTCTATGTGATAATACGGCGTTTGAGAATAACCATTCTTCCTTAAAAGCAAGCCGTGACTGCGCTGACAAACTTGTGTAAAGCCCGATATCTTACGCCAGTAAACAAGGATATCCATATCATCGTTGAGCACACCATTGCATGGGGAGTGTCGGTCAGGGAGATACAAGAAAAATGGGTGGACAAATAGGGTAATCCACAGCTTACAAACACATTTGAATCTATACAAAGGACGAAGCGGCAAGTAGCTCAAGATGTTCAAAATTATTTCAATCTGGAAGATTACATAGTTTCATGTCTTTGGGGCAGATACTATCCATAATTTAAAGATATATATATATCTGATAGAAAAAAAAAACTAACTAATTACCTTTTTCTTCTAATCTAATCTATATATATTGAAGCAAGTAAGAGGTCAACAATTATATATGGATGGGTTCGTACTCGTGGGGAACAAAATTTAAATAATACAAACCTCAATAGAGAGAGGTGATGGATTTGCTTGCACAACCAACACGACTTTGGGTTTTTTAGATGTACTCTACTCTCGGAATTCCAATAAGGCATATATTTACTAGAAATTTTCAGAAATCACTATGATTTAGTAGCTATTAACTTTCTATAGCTACCATATACATAATTACTTCTTATAGGCAGTAAAAAACGCCTAAAACTCAGGGCGGTCCAGCTATACGCGCATGTATTCGCGTCGTGTATATATTTATGAATACAGCAGAAAAAACACATAAAATCATGGCAGTTCAGTTGTACGTGCATGTATTCACATATATTCGCGCTGTTATATTCATGAATACAACAACAAAAAGGGCCTAAAATCAGGGTAGTCCAGTTGTACGTGTATGTATTCACATGTATTCGCGTCATGTATTCATGAATACAGTAGCGGCAATCACCTTAAAAATAGGTATGTCCAGCTGTCTAATAACATAAATAATATCAATTAGTGTGATACACTCCTAATATAACTCAACAAAATCAATTCTAACATGCTTCATTATCAATCCAATTAATTAGAATGATTTTTCAGTTGTATATAACTTTTGTATTTAGTGTGTTTTAATATCTTTTTTTTACTGTTGCATTCATTAGATTGAGTGTTTGTATTTACTATATGCGCTATTTTATATACAGTTTATTCAAATGTATTTGTATTAACAATATTTTAGTTATTCCTAATACATGTTATTACTGCTGTATTCAGTATATTTCATTGGTTGTATTCACTGTATTTCTATTTATATTCAGTGTATTATACTATATTTTAAAATTAAATGTATTAACTGTTTATATTTTATTCTATTTTAATGTTTGTATTCAGTGTATTTCAATATTTGTATCATGTATTCATGCATGAACACAGATGTATTCAGCTGTATTGAAAAAAATACAAACCTTCAAAATACATAAATAAAAGCAAAAAAATATATTTATGCAAAAATATAATATATTTGAGTGAATTTGTACAAAATACAATGTATTTGTATCATTGTATGTGACAAAATAACAAAGAAGAGAAGAAAGTTTGCCGGAGATGGCGTTTTTCGGCCAAGCAAAATATTGTATACATTGTATTAAAACTAAAAATGGAGACGAACAAAAACTCCGGCCCTCGAATCTTCTCCGACGTAAAAATTATTACAGTATCCGTGTAGAGGAATCCATTGCAATATCCGGCGTAGAAGAAAGCTGCAGTGTCCCTCTTGTTTCAAAGTTGTTGAATCAGCCATTGAAGAGGAATTTGAAGTTTTCTGTTGAAAACCTAACAATGGTGAAAATCTTAAAAATAATGAAGAGGAAAAGAAGAAGCTTGAACCGACCGAAAAAACTTTAACACTTACCACAAATTATTGGAGCAAAAACGTCGAAAGTGAGAGAGAATCGTGCTTCAAAACTCGCGAATACAATCTTGCTGTGAGAGAGAGATCGTGGAGAGAGAAAGAAGAAATATTTTGTTGTGATTTTGGGAGAGAATAACTGAAAGAATGAGAGAGAAAAATGATACATAGCATATTTAATGCCTTAATGGTAGTGTATACCATAAATACTTATTTTGCTATAAAAAAATAGAAGATAGCTATAGAAAATAATTTTTTTAAAGGGTTTTGATTTATAATAAATAGGGTGTAAAACTAGGAGATAAAATTAATTTGAGAAATTTATACAAAATACCCATTGAGCTTAAAATAATTACCCTTCTCTACCCATTTAAAAACTATTAACGATATATACATATCCAGCTAAAACTAATTACCTAACCTAACTTAGCTCGGCTCGGCTCGGTTTGCCTTGGTTCGGCTTGGCTAAAAAAATGCGAAAAAAACTTTATGGGTAGGGATGGGTAATTAGTTTGTGGTGAGCGGGTATTTGCAAAAGATCCCCATAAAATTTCCTATATGTTATAAAATAAAGACAGTAAAGTAAAGACAAGTATAGAGAGAAACTGATGTATTAT
>AWOL01S0110407.1:0-19967 GCA_000715115.1 Nicotiana otophora
TTCCGCATTTACTTTTCAAATTCTTACTCTAGTTTGGATTCCCGACCTTGTCGTTATCACCTATGTACCCAATAACATCATCAATAGAGAAATGGCCAACATGGTAGGGCAAGTGTTGGAAAGCCATAAGATCACTTTTCATGGAGATGAGCTGCCACCAGAAGGACTAAGTCACAACAGGGCACTGCATATCACAGTGTAGTTTGAGGACAAATTCATTGCCAGAGTTCTTATAGATAGGGGTTCGAGTCTCAACATATGTCCAATAACTACACTGAAAAGATTGGGTAAAGGCCTGTACGAGATACAAGCAGGAAGTATGAATGTGAAGGCATTTGATGGGTCTCAAAGGGCCACAATTAGAGAGACCAACCTCAGCCTACAGATGGGCCCAACTTGGTTTGATGTCGAGTTTCAAGTGTTGGACATCTCTGCTAACTACAACCTATTATTGGGACGACCTTGGATACATGCCGCTGGGGCCGTAGCTTCTACTCTACATCATGCCGTGAAGTTTGAGTGGAACCATCAGGAAGTGATTATCCATGGAGACGGAAGTAATCCCATTTATACCAATCAGACTGTTCCGGTCATCGAGAATACAAGGAAGTTGGGTGGAGAAACATACCATCACATCGAGCGCGTCAATGCAATTGAGAAAGACAAATGGTGGAGATGTAAGATAGAAAGCATACTGTCATGGACAGGGTATGAACCCGTTAAGGGTCTCGGCAAGAATCTCCAAGGGATCACCAAACTGGTACAACTAAAGTGTCATGGCACAAATTTTGGGCTCGGGTATGAATACACTTGGCAAGAGTGTCAAAATTGGTCGCCACCATGGCGTGGTCCTTATTACCCTCTAGAAAAACCAATACCATATTTGCTACAGTCATTTCATCAAGTTGACATAATGTGGGGGTCCGAAGAAGATGAAGTTTTAGCTGGCATAAGGAATTTGTTTCTGGATGATGAAGACATGGATTGCAATGCGATAGTTGAGGAGGAGAAGGAGGAAGACCTTATTATTCAGACCTTGGAGAAGGGAGCTATTCTCAAGAACTGGACTGCTGCACCATCAAGGGCCCGTCGAGTTTCTGGGCATCATTTATTTTTGAAAGCAATTTTATGAGCATCTAAGACATTTTTAGTTATTTTGTTTTAAGCATATTTTGTTTTGAAATAATTGCTCGAGTCATCAAGCCGTACTTGTTTGACGTTTTCAAGATTTATCTAATGCATTGTCATTTTTAGTATTTATTATTATTCTTTACATTTTTCTCTACAGTATTATTATTACCTATCCCGATGAACCTGCGACTGTGACATGTAATGAGACAACGCAATGTAAGGATAGTGATTTAGAGGATCTAGAAGAGGATGTAATACCTGAGAAAATTGTCGGAGAAGTGGAAAATATTGAAAACAAGCCTAAGTCCAATTTGGATGAGACTGAAACATTTAATTTGGGAGACTCCGAAACAGTCAAGGAAATGCATGTAAGCATTCACCTATCAGCGTCAGAGAAGGAAGAGTACATCCTGTTCCTGAGGGAGTATGAAGACATCTTTACATGGTCTTACGATGATATGACTTGTCTGAGCACATCCATAGTGGCTCACAAGTTACCCACTGATCCCATGTGTCCACCAGTAGAACAAAAGCTCAGAAAATTCAAGCCAGATATGAGTTTGTAAATAAAAGAGGAAGTCACCAAGCAAATCAAAGCGAAGGTTCTCAGAGTGGTTGAATATCCGACCTGGTTGGCTAACATTGTGCCGGTTCCAAAGAAAGATGGGAAGGTCAGAGTATGTGTCGACTATCGGTATTTAAACAGAGCAAGTCCCAAAGATGATTTCCCTTTGCCCAATATACACATACTGATTGACAACTATGACAAGCATGAACTTCAATCCTTTGTGGATGGCTTCGCGAGATATCATCAGATCTGGATGGATGAAGAGGATGCCAAAAAGAAAGCCTTTATTACACCATGGGGAGTATATTGTTACAAAATGATGTCGTTTGGCCTAAAGAATGCTAGAGCCACTTATATGAGGTCCATGACAACCATTTTCCATGACATGATACACAAGAAGATAGAGGTGTACGTGGACGACGTTATCATCAAATATAAAAAGGGTACAGATCACATAGTGGATTTGAGGAAAGTTTTTGATCGACTTCGAAGTTACAACCTAAAACTGAACCTTGCAAAATGTGCCTTCGGAGTCCCTGCTGGAAAACTGCTAGTGTTCATCGTCAGCCTCCGAGGAATTGAGTTAGACCCGTCAAAGGTCAAGGCTATCCAAGATTTTCCACCTCCGAAGAACAAGAAAGATGTGATGTGTTTCTTAGGGCGTCTCAATTACATTAGTCGTTTCATATCACAATCAACTGTGATCTGTGAACCGGTTTTCAAAATGTTGAAGAAAGATACTGCAACAAGTTGGACTGAAAAGTTCCAGAAAGTCTTTGACAAGATCAAGGAATATTTATCCAAACCACCTGTTTTGGTCCCACCAGAACCTGGGAGACCTCTGCTACTCTATTTATCTGTACTAGATGGGGCTTTCGGCTGTGTCTTAAGACAACACGATGAGACGGGAAGAAAGGAGCAGGCCATATACTATCTGAGTAAGAAGTTCACACCCTACGAAGCACGGTATACTTTGCTGGAACGCACATGTTGCGCTTTGACATGGATAGCTCAAAAGTTGAGGCACTACTTTTGTGCCTACACCACATATCTCATATAAAGGATGGATCTGCTAAAATACATCTTCCAGAAATCCATGCCTATGGGAAAGTTAGCAAAATGGCAGGTACTACTGAGTGAGTTCGACATCATCTATGTAACTCAGAAGGCGGTCGAAGGGCAAGCATTGATGGATCATCTGGCATAAAATCCTATAGACGGAGAGTACGAACCACTGAAAACGTATTTTCCCGACGAAGAGGTATCATTCGTAGGAGAAGATATCACCGAAGCTTATGATGGTTGGAGAATATTCTTCGATGGGGATGCAAATTTCAAAGGAGTGGGTATTGGAGCAGTTTTAGTGTCAGAAACGGGTCAACACTATCCAGTATCCACAAAACTCAGGTTTCCATGTACCAATAATATGGCAGAATATGAGGCTTGCATCTTGGGACTCAGGTTGGCCATTGACATAAACGTTCAGGAGTTGCTGGTGATTGGAGATTCTGATCTCTTGGTACATCAGGTTTCAGGAGAGTGGGCCACGAAGAACACTAAGATATTACCATATTTGTACTGTGTACAAGAGTTGATGAAGAGATTCACAAAAATAGAGTTCAAACATGTTCCGAGAATCCAGAATGAGTTCGCAGATGCATTGGCCATTTTATCTTCCATGATACAGCACCCAGACAAGAATTTTATCGATCCTATCCCAGTAAGGATTCATAATTAGCCAGCTTATTGTGCTCATGTTGAAAAGGAAATGGATGGAAATCCATGCTTCCACGACATCAAAGAATATTTGGCAAAAGGAGAGTACCCGGAGCACTTAAATCATACTCAGAAACACACACTCCGAAGATTATCCAACCACTTCTTCCAAAGCGGAGGAATTCTATACAAAAGGACTCCAGATCTGGGATTATTACGGTGTATCGATGCCAAGGAAGCATCCAAATTGCTCGAAGAGATACATGCCGGAACTTGCGGACCGCACATGAATGGCTTTGTCTTAGCTATGAAGATATTAAGAGCATGATATTTTTGGATGACTATGGAAACAGACTGCATCAGGTATGTCCAAAAGTGTCATCAATGCCAAGTACATGCTGATATGATACGAGTGCCACNTGAAGATATTAAGAGCATGATATTTTTGGATGACTATGGAAACAGACTGCATCAGGTATGTCCAAAAGTGTCATCAATGCCAAGTACATGCTGATATGATACGAGTACCACCCAATGAACTCAATGCAACAAGTGCACCTTGGCCTTTCTCTGCTTGGGGGATGGATGTCATCGGTCCAACCGAACCTTCCGCTTCAAATGGGCACGGGTTCATTCTAGTGGCCATAGACTATTTCACAAAATGGGTTGAAGCCGCATCTTACAAGGCTGTAACTAAGAAGGTCGTCGCAGATTTCGTTAGGGACCATATTGTTTGTCAGTTCGGGGTGCCGGAATCAATCATCACCGACAACGCCGCCAACCTTAATAGTGATTTTATGAGATCCATGTGTGAAACCTTCAAGATCAAGCATAAGAATTCCACAGCATACAGGACGCAAATGAATGGAGCTGTAGAAGCCGCCAACAAGAACATCAAGAAGATATTAAGGAAGATGGTATATAATTACAAACAGTGGCACGAGAAACTACCGTTTGCTTTGCTCGGATATCGTACCATGGTTCGCACATCAACTTGGGCAACTCCATATTTGTTGGTTTACGGTACCGAAGCGGTTATCCCTGCCAAAGTAGAAATCCCTTCTCTGAGAATCATACAAGAAGTCGAGCTCAGCGACGCAGAATGGGCACAGAGCCGATATGAAGAACTATCTCTCATTGATGGGATAAGAATGAATGCGGTATGTCATGGTTAACTCTACCAGAATAGAATATCCAGAGCTTTCAACAAAAGGGCCAAGCCTAGACAATTCACACCGGGGCAGTTGGTGCTAAAGCGGATCTTCCCGTATCAAGTGAAGCCAAAGGGAAATTTTCACCCAATTGGCAAGGGCCTTACATGGTTCACAGAGTACTAACAAGAGGAGCACTCATACTTGCAGAAATGGACGGAGAAATTTGGCCAAAACCTATCAACTCAGACGCAGTCAAGAGATACTATGTTTAGACTGTTTACATTTCTTCATCTGATGTAACTGAACTACGCTTGACTTGATTCCCGTTTAAAAGGGGATACATAGGCACCCCTGTGGATTCAGTCACATCTTAATAAAATCTTTATTTTTGCCATGATCAGAAAACTGGGGCATAATTTTGAGGAGGACCCTCAAAATTCTGAAGCAAGTTCAGCCGACATCGTCATACACGGAACAACCAAAGTATTGCATTTAAACTGGGGCAGAATTTTGAGGGAAGGAGGTCGCAATGTCTCTAAAATAATGTCACAGTCACCGGTTCGGCTAAATTATTTGAAATCGCATACCACTACATTTCAAATAACTATATTTTTCAAATGCATGCATATGTTTTTGAAAACTTCATTTCTATGACAGCCAGATTTTACCCAAGGTAACTCAAACAGGACCTCAAGACAGGAGCAAAGGCAAAACAGAAGACAAAAGTGCAAACCAACCTTCCCCCCACAAAACTCGCGATTTTTCTTTGGATGCGGGCACGATAAACAACAATACCCACAGATACATCGAATCACTACCTCCATGACGACAAGTTACCAAACGCAAACACTTCTAGCTAAGAAATACTTTACTTTCTCACTATCACTCATCATTTTTCTTGCGTAAGGCTAAGCACTGCCTTTCCCTACATGAGACTAAGTATCGTCTCCTAATTGCATAAGGCTAAGCATTGCCTTTCCTTGCATGAGACTACGCAGTGTCTCCTATTTGCATGAGGCTAAGCATAGCCTCCTTAACTGCATAAGGCTAAGCATTGCCTTTTCCGCATGAGACTAAGCATTGTCTCCTATTTCCATGAGGCTAAGCATTGCCTCCTTAATTGCATAAGGCTAAGCATTGCCTTTCCTTGCATGAGACTACGCAGTGTCTCCTATTTGCATGAGGCTAAGCATAGCCTCCTTAACTGCATAAGGCTAAGCATTGCCTTTTCCGCATGAGACTAAGCATTGTCTCCTATTTCCATGAGGCTAAGCATTGCCTCCTTAATTGCATAAGGCTAAGCATCGCCTTTCCTTGCATGAGACTAAGCATTGTCTCCTATTTGCAGGAGGCTAAGCATTGCCTCCTTAATTGCATAAGGCTAAGCATTGCCTTTCCTTGCATGAGACTGAGTGTATCCTATTTGCATGAGGCTTAAGCATTTCCTCCTTAACTGCATAAGGCAAACCATTGCCTTCATTTACATGAGACTAAGCATCGTCTCTTATTTGCATGAGACTAAGCATTGCCTCCTTAATTGCATAAGGCTAAGCACTACCTTTCTTTGCATGAGGCTAAGCATTGTCTCCTATTTTTATGAGGCTAAGCCCTGCCTTCATAGTTGCACGAGGCTAAGCCCTGCCTCCTTAATTGCATAAGGCTAAGCATTGCCTTTCCTGCATGAAGCTAAGCACCGCTTCTCTTACTTGCATGAGACTAAGCATTGTCTCATATTCCTGCATGAGGCTAAGCGTTGCCTCCCTAATTCCACAAGGCTATGCACTGCCTTTTCCTCGAGATTAAATGTTATCTCCATTACGGCATCTAAGACCTAGCAATATCCTCTACTCATCCAGGGCTAAGCATTACCATCATTTTACCCAAGACTAAACCTTGTCTTGTCTCATCTTCGCATACGGCCAAACATCATATTTTGCATTTCATGGGCTGAAATATCGCCATTTTGTCCAAAGGCGTCATGGTCTGAAAGCATCATCCTCATAGCCGGAAGATACCATTCCATGGCCCGAGGATCTCTTAAAAGTGCACATCATTATTCAAAGGCGTCATGGTTCTGAGGCACCATTCTCATGGCCCGAGGACATCATTTCATGGCCTGCGAATCCCTTATCACATGATTCATGGCCCAGGACGTCATGGTCTAAGGACAACATCCTCACCATCCAAAGACAACCCTCATGGTCCGAAGGGAATCGACAGCATGTTCAAATGCTCGCAATAATCCATTTATACTTACAAGCATCGTGTTTTAAGTTTTGCAGGTAATCAAGGAAGTAACCGTTCTCCTAACAGGAGGAAGCTTCACTTTGGTTTCCGTTCAATGCTCATATCTTGCAATTATTTCAAACATAACTGACCACCATCAATTACCCGCCTTTTACTCTGCGACCGTTCATATATTTGCTCAGTAATACATCGATAACGTTTCAAATTCGCATTCATGACTTCGCATGAATTCATCCGATACTATCCTACCCAAAGGAACCCTTTTCGAAACATATGACCATTCCTATAACAACTCCATCGGTTTCGTTCACCGTTGGATTCAGAACTACACACGGCCTGAGTCCCGTAACACCAGGGATATGTAGGCAACTCAGGAACCAGGGTTCGACCCCCAATTTTCAAATCACATAATCCTTCATTCAATCCGGCCAAAATTGGTCATCATTTTCTTTACCCGACAACTCTTTCATCATTCTCGGGTAAAGAGCGGCAGCTGTTGATACCCAATTTTGCTCTCATATTTTTGCAAATAAGCGTATATGCTTTCAAAATATTAACTTGCATTATTATTTAATTTACAAGATTTATGCAAGCATCTTCTATAATTTTTCATAATATTTAGAGCTTTTAAATTGATTTTTTATATTTAAATTGCTTGAATAATTATTAATTATTCCTTCAAATATTTTGTTATTACTAAATTACCTCAATACTTATTTTACATCTATAATATTTGCTTCAGGTATTTTACTCTATTGTTTTATAATTACATTAGTATTTCAGGCTATTTGCACAATCTCGCAATAATAGCCTATATTTTACAATTGTATTGTATTTGTCATTTTATTCAGGGTCAAAATAATATCTTACATTTTTATAATCTTATACTATTGTTTTAAGGTATTAATTTTCATAAACAACATTTTTATAATTTATTTAACTATTGTTATTAAAATAATGTTTCCCTTAATTTCTTATTTAAATGCTGGCCAAAATTTTGAGCCAATTTTCGGACCAAACAAGCCCCAAATCTCTGGCCCAACCCCCCAAAGCCCAATCCAAACGACCCCTGTAATTAACTCGGTCGATACCCGTTCAAAAAGAGCCGCCCCGCTTATCCCTTAGTCTCGACCGTTGATCTTTCAAGATCAACGGTCTATAATCACACCACCCTTTTAATTACCCTAGACCTGAAACCCTAACCCATTCCCCTCTAACCCCGCCTCCCTTAAATGCTCTTAACCTCCCCTTCTCTCTTCTGAAAAACCCTAGCCACCTCCTCTTAATTCCCTCTCCTAATCCCACTGATAATGGGATTCGACCATAATTTTCTTACCATGTTTGAAGCCCTCTGGTACTGGTCGTCCGTTTGTGGGGTTACTTAGGTGCTTGCCTCCTGAGATAGAACCAATGTGGTTTGAACCTTTTATTCTGATCATTATTCCATCTATATACATTCATGGCAAGGCGATATGAAGTCGATTCACCAAAACCTTTGGTCGATTCCTTGATTTCTATCGAATTAGGGTACGGAATTTTGTACTTTTCCTTTTACCCGTTCCATTACTGATCGCATATGGTACTGGTTTTCTATATTTATGTTTGAATGATTATTTTCCTTGTTTGTTTGCTTGATTCCTACTACTATATAAATCCCTCCCCTTTCCCCTTTGAGACAGAATTTAATCACCCGGATTCACTAAACATCGAAGCGATTACTCTATTGTTCTCTTATTCTCTTGTTCTACACTCTGATTCTTGGCCGGCTGAAAGCCAAGGCCACCAAGATTCGATTTTCAACTTTTCGTGGTGCGAGCACTACCCGGGGTTCATTTGAAACCCTTGGGAACTCTGACGCACAGAGAATATGGGTTCTTGCTCTTTGTTGACATTCAGTGGAATTTGTTCTTTATTGTTGTTTATTTATTCAATTGATAACTGGTAAGTCTCTTGGCTTTACGGTTTCATTCTTCTGTATTCATGTCCTGCATATTCACGCCTCTGGATTTAATGACCTAAATGTGCTCTTAGACCATCTCTATGTGTAACTCTACTAGCATTGCACTCGTATTCTGGTATGAACCTCTTTAGCATTTGGCCTTTTACTTAAAATCTCTAGTTTTTGAGATATGTTATTTGAATATGCTTCACCTGAATAATTGAGACTCTCTTAAGTTCATTTAGCCTAATGTATTGGTACTTGAATGTCTACATTACTGTTTAATATGAGTTTGTTTTCCTACTCTACTTTGAATTCCTGCAATGACTGCCTCATATCTGTAATGAGTTATAATCTGTGACTTTCTCCCCTGCTATTGTGTCACTCAGCATGTCTTTGGATTACTTAATTGCATACCCCTTTAGTGATTATTTGAGACTTTAGAGTGGCTATCTTAATCTGTGTTTCCTTACAATATTTGAGATTGTTTATCTTAGTGATAAATTGGCACGTCTGCTTTCTGGAGTTGTGGAGGATATTCAGCGTGATTTGGACGTTTAGGCTTTAACCCTTTAAGTTAGTTCCTTACCTAGACCTGTTTGGTATTATGCACCTTTGTATGTTAACCTTGTGATCTCAGGAAATTTGCTTCCCCTCTAACTCTCAATGTGCTTTCTACCAATGTGTTATCTCTTGCTAAGTGTTGAACCTGTAATAGCCGTCTGCCTCTAAGTCTTGTTGACCTTGTTAACGCTAATGTTCTATGTTTTAGACAAATTTGCGTTCTAAAATACAAGCGCATCTCTTCAAATTATGTCCCTTAACCATTGTTCTCTCACTCTCATTTATTGCCTACACTATTCTGAATCTATCACTCTTGGCCAGCTGAAAGCCAAGGCCACTAAGACTTTCTCTATTGACCTCCCTAGTGTGAGCACTGCTCGGGGTCCATTTGAGACCCTTGTGAACTCTAACACACTAGGATTTGGGGTTCTTTGGCCACTCTCTTTACTACTAAGACCTTAGTTGTCTCTAACACCCAGTTCTTTCCTCATTCAATCTACTGAATATACAAATTGGGCTGTTTAAGTGGTTTTTGTGTTATTCAATGTTTGGGTCATATGATCAATCTGTGGTTGTTTGGTTTGGTTTGAGTTCCTCTATGGTTTCTGGGCTGTGCTGATGAATATAGCCCCCTGTTGGGATCTGGGCATGCTATTTGTGAAGAAAGCGTTTGTTGAAGGCCCAAGAAACACTTGGTATCTCCTTTTGGTCCTGCTATAGGCCTACTGCTATTGGTTGTATAATATGTTGTAATTACATTCATCATT
Source organism: Nicotiana otophora (assembly GCA_000715115.1). Taxonomy (NCBI): domain Eukaryota; kingdom Viridiplantae; phylum Streptophyta; class Magnoliopsida; order Solanales; family Solanaceae; genus Nicotiana; species Nicotiana otophora. The sequence continues at coordinate 10,087 of AWOL01S0110407.1, forward strand.
GGGTCTGTAATAATTTTGTAATAAACAATTAGAGGTTTTAGTGAAATTGGGGAAATGGGTATACTCTAATGTTTTGTATGAAAGGGTAGAAAACATGCCTATATGGTTCGTATGGTCTATTTGTTGTCCAACCTGCTATATATATGCCATTTAATTTCCATGTGCACTGGTAGAAATCATACCATTAGGAAAGTCACACACTCACGCAACTTGCCTACTATCAAAGCATAAGTACTTTATTTATTCCTATGTCTACTGCTAGATGGCATGCCTATAGGAAATAAAATTGTCGATGACCATTCTTTCGATTTGCATATCTGTAGCCTATACATTAGATACCATGCCTATAGGATTATACTAGCTTATGTTCTACTGATCTTCATCTAGAAATCTTGCCTATAGGACTTTAATTGGTTGATTTGCTATTGTTATCATACTGCTCACCTAGAAAACATGCCTATAGGGGCTAAGTATAAAAAATAGCAGCTGCAATTGTTAATCGTTGGAAATCCTGCCTATAGGGTATTACTACTCGCTTTAAAGTGTTAATGCTGAACTTTCCAAATATTGTTTCATTGCTTAGCCGTGCCACTATTAGAAAGCATGCCCATAAGATCAAACTAAGTAATTCTTAGTATTTCTAATGGTTATCAATGCCAACCACTGCGTAAATCACCTAGAGATCATATCTATAAGTTTAATCACTTATAACCTGTAATTGCAATATTAGATACCCCTAAACTATATAGTTGTTTGGAAATCATATCTATAAGTTTAAAGTGGCACCTTGCATCTGAAATTACATGCACGTTTGAATCCAATGTCACATAGAAACCATGTCTATAGGGCTTAATGGCTTTAATTTGCCTCAGTTTCGAAACTATCTAACGCCTAATGTAAGAACCTATTTTGCGTGCATTTGTCGTCTATGTGTGGAGGCTAACTTGAGCCCTTAACTGTCCCTACATGAAGTCCAATTTGTTTTGTACGTCGCCTAGTTTTATCATTTTGAGCAACCTAAGTAAAGTCTAGAACCACCCAAATAGAGGTCCAATACCTCCTAGACCATAGGTATGGGACGGGTAGTGCACGCGTAGGGTACGACTTAGAATTGAATTAGAGCGATCTTAGGTAAACAACTTTAACATAGTAATTAGGTAGCAGGAGATGATAGTCTGTGCCCGCTGGATAATATGAGTAACACTCTATCTCAAGGGAGTTACGAAATATTATTTATGTTGCACGGGGTAATCCTTTAGGCTAAAAAACTTAGGACCCCACCCCCCCCCTTTTTTTCTTTTTTTTTCTATTAGAATGAAAACATAGTTGTACCTCCCTATTCAAGATCTATTTGTAATAAAATTCTTAGATTTTGTACTCTTTTCACTTACTTGATCACATAGACTAATCCATATAATTTAAGTTCGGTCGGGACCCACACTTGTGGACCTCGAGGAGGGCCTAACACCTTTTCTTTAACTAACTTGAGCCCTTACCTGATCATTGGTGGTGTTGACTAGTTAAAACAAAGTTATTCGCAAATAGGTGCCCTAACGCACCTTAAAAATCATTAGGTAGCGACTCTCCTCTTTTAATACCTCCTTTAAAAGAGTTGACACATGCCGAAGCCCGATTTCGCGAGAAACAAAAGGGGCACAACATATCCAGGCAAGGCGAATTTAGTTGCGGATGCCTTGAGTAGAAAGGCTGAGAGTATGGGTAGTTTGGCAATCCTTTCAGCAGAGGAGAGGCCATTGGATTTGGATATTCAGTCCTTAGCTAACAAACTAGTGCAGTTGCATGTTTCAAAGCCCAGTCGAGCTCTTGCATGTGTTGTGGCTCAGTCCTTATTGTTTGAGTGGATCAAGGCTCGTCAGTACGATGATCCGCACTTGCTGTTTCTGAGAAAGACGGTGATACCCGATTCATTAATAACATAACTCTTTTCATCAATTTTCTTACATAAGGAAAAAAAATAACTTCTTATTTTTCCAGGCGCCCTCCTGAATAATGGGCATTTTTTTTCAAAGCCAGGTTTTCCAGGCGCCCTCCTGAACAATGGGCATTTTATTTCAACTTTAATTTTACAGGCGCCCATCTTCCAATACGGGTATCTTAGATTTAAATGCTCCTATATCGCTTCGGACCGGTACATAGTCCGGATTTCCTTTTACATTCAAGTGCTCCAATATCACTTCGGATCGGTACCCAGTCCGGATTTCCACCAAAATTAAAGTGCTCCGATCACTTCGGATCGGTACACAGTCCGAATTTCCTTCAAAAATTAGAGTGCTCTGATCACTTCGAACCGGTATCTTGTCTGAATCCCTTTCAAATTAGAGTTCCAACCTAGGAACCTATTTCATTTAAAAAATCACATCATTCTCGTATCGCATACGTGAGCATTATTTGAAATATCCCAATCCAATTATCTCAAATCAAGGGAAACATAGTCCAGACATCGTCAATTCTCCTAATCTAAGATGCGACACAACGTGGAACTATCTTCTAGAAAATAAACTGGGGTAGATTTTGAGGACGGACGTCAAGCTTTCCAACAGAAATCGACGGCATGTCCCACGTATTGTTCTTACATGCCATTGACATGGGGTGTGTAGGCAATCAAAACCCTCACAGTCAAAATGAAACGCCCAGTGTCATCACAACTTGACGCAGGGGCAAACTTTATAATCCAAAATCAAATCATCCATTGCCTTCTCGAACTACAACCAGCTTGATTCTCGTTACATCCGAGATATGTAGGAAAACTCAACGCAGAGCCTTGCCGCATCTATGTCAAATCCATTCAATCAATCCATCCATCATCGAACACACACGTCCCAGTGTCACCATAGTCTGACACTGGGGCATTTTTGAAAGCAATGTCGAGATCACACGAACCTTTTCGTCCTCGTACATTTGTCTTCCACTCCATGAGGCTACAATTTGTAAGTAGTACGTAATCTTCCAGAACTACACGCGACCTGATTCTCATTCATCCCAAGATATGTAGGCAACTCAAATACCAGAGTTCAGTCACTATCTTCTAAATCGCCTCATTCCCACTCTATCATGATGGGTCAAAATTGAGTATGGTGTCAATTTCTTTGCCTGAAGACTCTTGCATCATCTCCGATCAAAGAGGAGCAACTGTTGACACTCAATTTGACCCTCCGTATTTAAAAATTAATTTATGCAGGCTTCCTAGTCAAAAATGATAAAATGTAGCTTTTTGCACATTATTTAGCTTTAATACAAATATTGATAATTATTCCTATTTTTTACAAAATACGAGAGTTTTTATATTTTATTGCAATTAGTTAAATACTACCATTTTAAGCATTTTTCTAAATTTTAAGCAATTTATTGATAATTGTCCTATTTCCAAATATTAGGATATTCTATCAATTTATTGTCTTTTCAAAATATAAAATAATAATTACTGCAACACAATGGTAGTAGTAACAATTTTATAAAAATACCACAAGATTTCTTGAATAAATAAATATTTTTCTATATGGCATAGTCTATTAATTACAAGGAAGCCGATAGAATTTATTTCAAATACGGGTCTAGTCCAGTCAAATTAATGTCACGTCAACACCCGACGTGACATGATATTTGATTTGATTAGACATTGATGTGATATGACACTAGATGTGACATGCCAATCGATATGACATGGCATCTTTTGCTTTTGACCTGTGTTTTCTTTTTATTTTACATGTTTAAATCTGGTTTAATGTATGTGTTGGTTCCCCAGCTACACGCAAGTATACGTAGCCGTCAAGTAATAAAGTTACTCGAAAGTCGGATGTCGAACCCACAGAGACTTAGATCAATTGTTAACTAAGAAAACTAAAATCAGTTCGTCCAAGATAATCAAGAATGATGTTTTTCTATTAATCTACTATTGCGGAAATTAAACAAGTAACAACTAATTTATCAAGAGTGCAATTGTGTATGATGAGATTTTAATTCAGAGGAGATGAAAATTCCAGGGTTATGGTCGGTTTATCAATCCTATTAAGTTCAATAATCACACTTGTTAATCCAGATTATCTATGGTTGCTAATTAACCAGATCATTTATATGAATAGCATGTTCCCACAATATTACTCGCCTGTCCACGATATATCAATCCTATATTCCTATGGTATTGAGTCTATCATGAACAAATATAATACAATATTTAACTACGCAATACCGTTAAGTATATTTCTATCCTAACCGCGAAATCCTTCCCGAGCCACGGGCTCAGAAACAAGCTCTCTTTAATTCTATTCTAATCTAAACACGGCTTTCCTAAGCATAGCATAGATAGTAGACTAAATTGGTAGCTACAACAATTCACCAGTTGAAACTAGAATTAAAGAAACAACCACAAGATGATAATCCGAATTAACGAAGATGTAATTAATAAATGTTAATAATTAATTACAACCCTAGAAACTAAAGTACTTAGCCACTCATGTTCGTAGTAACAACTTTCCAAGTATTTTACATAAACAAATTACAAAGAAAAGATGAAGGAATGAAGAACTCGATGATTTTCTCCTCCAAAGAATGTTACCAACGTCTTCTCTCACTCCAAAATAGTCTCCTTAGGTCTAAGGTATGCCAAAAGTCCTCAAAATAACGTTTTACATGTATTTATAACAAGTAGGGTTGGGCCAAGACAAAATCTCCCTTTCCTAGCCGAAATATAAAAACTTGCAAACTTATTTCTTTTCATGCGTCGCCCTAATGCTTTTTCCTGTCAGACCACAAAAAACCTAGTCTCTGAACTTTGGAAATTTCTGACAAAACATTGCACTAATGCGTCGCACAGTTCCTCGCACTAGTGCATTTCTTTAGCAGTTGCTTCTTCCTTGAATTTTGACGTCCAGAATTGATCCTCGATCCCCGAACACGATCCCGACTTAATCCCTTGGGCTTTTACATAGACTTCAAATCTCCACATAGCTCGAATTAGTTCCACAACATCTACATAACTCGGAATCACTCCTACAAGGCATAAAACACACAATAAGTGCAAAACACTAACAATTAAAGATCAAACACAATTAAAGTGTAGTGAATTAGAGTGCAATAAGAGACTAAAACACGAGATTATAGCCTACCATCAACACCCCACACTTAAACCATTGCTCGTTCTTGAGCAATCAAACTACACTTTATATAGACATAATCTTTTTAAACAATCCTCCTAACTCATCACATCAATAATATTTAAAATAGATTAAGCACTTTAATGTAACATCCTTGCCTCAAGATTTGACTCACAAGAACCATGCATTTTTCACAACCCGCTCACTTACTCTAATACAGAGGTCAATAACAATATGTTTCCTTCATGAATCAAGTGTCCTCACACAACAATAGAGAGTAGTTCCATACACAATAAAGTTTAAGAACAATCAGGAACTCAAGATAGAAAGAATTCTCTCACTCTCATAACCAACATTCATATGCCACAAAAGATGCACCATAGGCTTGCCCGTAGTGTACTGCTCTTCTAATTGAGTTCATTCAGTCAAGGATCAAGTAGGACTTTATTTGGTTGTAATGTAGACTGCATGACGGGTAGGATAGATTTAGATATAAGAGTGACTACACTTCCCTAAGAACTTTTAATACATACCATTTACCATTTAAAACTCTACACTTATGTCAAACCATAACTCCACCTTCACATCAATGTATATTAACTCCATACTTATTTAAGCACAATTACATCAAGAGTCACCACTATCAAGGAATATTTTTCACAACAATACAACTATTGTTTTTCTTTCCTTTTCAATTCAAGTGGCTCTTATTTTTTCAAAATAGTGCACATTTCTCCTTATTTCATTAGTTCCACTCAAAAGCCAAACCAACCACCCCACACTTTAACTTATACAAAGTTCATTACAATTCAAGTGCTCATGAGAGATGAAAAAGTTCAAATAGATGGTTAATTCAAATAAATGGGTAAGGCTTGTAATGTGGTTGTCAAAGAAATAGGATTACAGGCTCAAAGGGTTAACTACGATACATAACAATTAGGCAGATAAAATATATATATATATATATATATATATATGGCTCAACAAAGAAATGCCTATATCACCTCAAAGACTGAACAAAACTAGTATTTCGCTTTGCAAATACACGAGGCAAGTTCTAGATATCAAATGCAATGCACAGAATAACACACAAACCTCACAAACACATGGCACATAACTCACTCAGGATTGGAATCATCAAGATACTCTAGTCAAAGCAGTTAAGCAAAGTTAAGATCATACAATTAAAGGTACTTATAGAAGAGTCAAAATTTGAGCCTAAGCGTCACAACCAAAATACTCACTATTCTCAAGGCATAACAAAGTCAAGAGATATTGCTTCAATTCAATTCATATCACAATGGCTCCTACTCCTAAAAAATAAAACTAACTACACCCGGTTCAAACAAAATCCTTGAAAAAGAATCGCGGCACAAAGAAAAACCAAGGAGGAATTACTACACTACCTACAAAGAAAATCTTTTTGTCCTTTTTATTTAGACTTAAATCCCTCAAGAAAACTATTTAAGAGATCCATCGTCGAGAAAAGTCCAATTTTTCTACTTTTTTTTCGATTTTTCTTAGGAGCTACTAAAATACTACACAACTACGAAAATAAAAATAAGAAGTTAATATTTTTCTAACACACTACTACTAATATTTTTCTAACACACTACGCAATGGCATCTCATGCCGTTTCGTAATTGTTCATGTTCTATGACACCTATCACATCTCCTCACAAACTCATGGGCATCTTTAAACACCCTAGGCTAATAGAAACCCGATTGCAACACCTTAGCTGCCGTTTTGTCACCAGCATGATGACCGCCACAAGGCGACGTATGACAGCCACGTAAGATAGCATTTATTTCAGTTTCAGACACACATCTTCTCATTAACTGATCCGTACAAGATTTGAACAGAAATGGCTCATCCTACACATATGATCTCACATCTCGCAAGAACTTCTTTTTAGCATAAGGTTCAAGATCAGGTGGCATTTCTCCACTGGCCAGATAGTTTACAAAATATGCATACCATGGCACCTCCCCAGTAGTAACGGCCAACAATTGCTCATCTGGGAAGGTTTCCTTGATGACATCTCCCTCAGCTACATGATTCCGAGTTTCTAACCTGGATAAGTGATCAGCCACTTGATTCACTATTCCTTTACGATCTCGGATCTCCAAGTCAAATTCCTGCAAGAGTAAAACCTAATGGATTAACCTTGGTTTAGCATCTTTCTTTTCGAACGATTACCTGATGGCTGCATGGTCTGTGTAGACGATGACTTTGGTGCCAACCAAATAGACCCGAAATTTATCGAACGCCCACACTACATCAAGAAACCCCTTTTCTGTCACAGTATAATTTATTTGAGCAGGAGTGAGAGTCTTGCTTGCATAGTAAATGGAGTGAAATATTTTGCTCCTCCTCTAGCCCAATATGGCCCCAATTACACCATCACTAGCGTGACACATCAGCTCAAATGGCTCGTTCCAGTCAGGAGCCACTATGATTAGAGCACTCACTAACTTCTTTTTCAGCTCCTCGAATGCTTTCAGATAAGTATCATCAAACTTGAATGACATATCCTTCTCTAACAACCTCCACAGAGGAGAAGAAAGTTTTGAGAAATCCTTTATAAATCGGCGATAAAAACCTGCATGTTCCAGAAAACTCCTAACTCCTTTCACTGAAATCGGTGGTGGCAACTTTTCAATTGCTTCCACCTTAGCCTTTCAACTTCCAATCCATCTTTGAACACCTTGTGTCCTAGCACTATACCTTCACGTACCATAAAATGGCACTTTTCCCAATTCGGTACCAGATTAGTCTCCTCACACCTAGCAAGCACTTTAGCAAGATTGGTCAAGCATTCATCAAAAGAAGAACCAAACACAGAAAAATCATCCATAAAGACCTCCACAAACCGTTCAACCATATCGGTAAAAATAGCCATCATACACCTTTGAAAAGTCACAGGTGCATTATACAACCCGAATGGTATTCTCTTAAATGCATAAGTGCCATAAAGGCATGTAAAAGTGTTCTTTTCTTTATCTTCCGGGGCAATAGCATTCTGATTATACCCCAAATAGCCGTCAAGGAAACAATAGTATTCCTGTCCGGTTAATCTGTCAAGCATTTGATCAATGAAGGGAGAGGGAAGTGATCTATTCATGTAGCATTATTCAACTTCCTATAATCTATGCATATTCGCCAATCAATCACAGTCCTAGTTGGGATTAATTTATTTTTTTTATTCACTACAACAGTCATACCCCCCTTTTTAGGTACACATTGACCAGGACTTACTCACTTACTATCGGAGATAGGAAATATTATACTTGCGTCGAGCCACTTAATCACTTCTTTTCTTACCACCTCTTTCATGATTGGATTTAGGTGGCATTGATGTTCCACGCTAGGCTTGTGTCCCTCCTCTATGAGTATTTTGTGCATGCAGAATGCAGGGCTAATACCCTTTTATGTCAGACATTGTCCAACAAATGGCATGCCTTGTGCTCCCTCAGCACCCTTAAGAGCTTTTATTCCTATAATTTAGATAAATGAGAAGAAACAATCACAAGTAAAGTGTTAGAACTTCCCAAATATGCATAATGAAGATGAGATGGTAAGGGTTTAAGTTCCAGTTTTGTGGCCTCCTCAACTGAGGGTTTAGGGGGCGGGCCGATTGGCCTATCCAGACGCTCAAATTGGGATCTTTCTCTTATGTATTCGCAAGATGCATCTAGAATTTGCAATATCTCCTCAACCTCTTCTTCAAGTTCTAAGTGATTGAACAACATCAATGTCTTTTCTAGTGCATATTCTTTAAACGCACTTGGCTCTACGGCTGGTTCATTTATCTCCACCACAGAAATCATGGCCAGTCCTCATAATGATGAGGCAACTGAATGGCTTAATATACATTGAAGAATGCTTCTTCATTGTCCACCCTCAGGATCATCTTACCTTCTCGGACTTTGATAATTGCATCTCCAGTGGCCAAGAGAGGTCGTCCCAAGATGATAGGAACTAACTCATCAGCCTCATAGTCCAGGATGATAAAATCTGCAGGGAAAATAAACTTCCCAATCTGTAGCAAGACGTCCTCAATTACCCCCTCAGGATAAACATAAGATCTATCAGCTAACTGTAGCATCACCGTGCTGGGTCTCGGAGCTCCTAAGCCCAATTGTTTGAACACTGACAATGGCATCAGATTGATACTTGCACCCAAATCACACAAGGTTCTACCCACATCAATTTCACCAATACTCACAGGGATGGTAAAACTACCCGGATCCTTAAGCTTTTGTGGAAGCTTAGGTTGAATCCTTGAAGTGCACTCCTTAGTAAGTATGACGGTCTCAAACTCAGTTAACCTCCTTTTATTTGCCATTATATCTGATAGCATCAAGGACAAGGATAGAGTTTTGGAAGCTCCAAGGCCATTTACAAGATCTCAAGCTAAAGAGTTGCACTCTAAGGTTGCTGGACTTCAATGGCAAATAAAGAAGCTTTTNCTGGGTCTCGGAGCTCCTAAGCCCAATTGTTTGAACACTGACAATGGCATCAGATTGATACTTGCACCCAAATCACACAAGGTTCTACCCACATCAATTTCACCAATACTCACAGGGATGGTAAAACTACCCGGATCCTTAAGCTTTTGTGGAAGCTTAGGTTGAATCCTTGAAGTGCACTCCTTAGTAAGTATGACGGTCTCAAACTCAGTTAACCTCCTTTTATTTGCCATTATATCTGATAGCATCAAGGACAAGGATAGAGTTTTGGAAGCTCCAAGGCCATTTACAAGATCT
>AWOL01S0110408.1:8497-33888 GCA_000715115.1 Nicotiana otophora
AGCTCCAACCATTGTCAAATCACATATGAAATCTTTCTGAAATGTATGCTTGCATCTTCTAATCTTAAGGGGATAGGCAAACATTAGCTTGCATGTGTTGAGAGAAATAGATATTATTATGCAAACTTTTATCAGAAGGCTAAAGAGAATGTGAATCACTTTGTATGCTTTAACAATGTGACACCTTGTTACATAGTATATGAGTCACTTATTGGATTTATTATCCACTTCATGGACTGCCACGTTGGTGCCTTTAACCTTATCCAAATAATTCACCTTTTCCTTAATTAAATCATTAATCCCCCCACTAATCCAATAATTAATCAATTACCTACATAATTAAGAATTATCTCCAATTACTTAAAATACGACTTACTTTTAACACACTTTATACACCTTACTATCATAGTCATATGGTACCTTGTATGGTACTAGTTCATAAATACAAGGTATTGTAGCTCGGACCGTATTTTATCCCAAATTGTCAAACTTCGACGAAACTCATTTTCTTCGATTTGCTTACCCTCTCACCTTCATGAATTTACTTATCCCTTCTTTGAAATATCATCATACTTATAATCCCAAGATAATCTCATTTTCGAGCTTACGTCGATTAACTTACGACGAAACTTTAAAGTACAAAAATGCGGGATGTAACATCTCATTTCCGAGCTTTCATCAATTTATTTTTGGCATACTTTCACGTACGAAAATATGGGGTGTAACAAGATTGTGACTTCTTATGTGAGTCATGCATTCTATGTGATTTGCTGTGTTGCTTTTATGTGCCAACCTGTGCCTCCGTGTTACTTGGCGAATTGAATTTTAAGATGAAGTTTCTTGCGTGAAGTCATTATCTCATACTCTGTTGAGTTTTTGGTAATATAACTATTTTAAATAAAAAAATTATTAACATGCTTTATTTTGTGTGACTTTTAATATAGAACTCGTTATCTCACTCGGTATTTTGCTATTTTTAAATGATTATCACATTTTACTTTAATTGGGTTCTCAAATTAAACTCATTACCCTATTTGATATTTTACTTTACGTGAAATTGTTATCACGCCTTACTTTAACAAATTCAATATTTAATTGGTTAATTTATATGATATTTTCCTTAATTTAAAAATGGTATTTTACTTTATCTTACGGGAGGGTAGTGTGTACGCAGACCTTACCCCTACCCTTGGGCAGAGAGGCTGTTTCCAAATGACCCTCAGCATCCTTCCCTCCAAGAACTCCCCACCTTGCTCTTGGGGTGACTCGAACTCACAACCTCTTAGTTGGAAGTGGAAGGTGCTTACCATCAGAGCAACCCACTAGTGGGATTAAACTGGGTTGTTATTGTTGTATTGTTGTTATTGATTTCTAAACTAAACTCAGTTGATACTCTATTTTGTATAAATTGTACTTTACTTTACTTTTTTTTTTTTCTAAAATAAACTCATTATCTAAATTTAGAATAGTATTGGATTTTCATTTCAGAATAATATTGTATTTACAAATTCTAGTGTATGTCAGTAGAGCTTATGACTCTGTACTACCGGTTCTGGGGATTATATAACGATTGTTCAGTTTTAGTTACGTTATCCTATTTATCAGTTTAAGTTTTAGATAGTTAAGATGGTTATCTTTGTTAGATCTCTTAATGTGTTAGGCTTACTTAGTCTTAAAGACTAGGTGCCACCACAATTCCTAAGGTGAGATTTTGGGTCGTGACAAATAACAATTCGCACCACAAGTGCACATATGCCACAACTTGCCAATAATCAACAATGTCGATGTTTCTACAATAATATCCCATGGATAAAACACAATGTGCACAAGAATAGCAACAAAAGAAATGAATGTAAAATTCTCAACAAGAAGGATATCTCAACATTAAACAATTTCGCCTCAACATGACAACGACTTTCACAACTTCAACACCAATAACTCAACAATGAGAAAGATAATGTGTAACCACGATACTAAATAAGAATAACTCACAATGGAAAATATAGCATATACTGATGACTTCAAATAAGAATAATAGCAATGAAAGAGACAACAAGTAATAATAAAAGAGGCAACAAGTTCAACTAAAGCATAAGAGCAAATTATCAAGTAGGATGTAGAACAAGTGTTAACAAAGTCAAAGGCATGTAAGGATAGACTAACACAAGTAAGAATAGATTGACTATAAAAATTTAGAACAAGATATGACAATTCAATTAAAGCATGGAAATAGTCTAACTAGCCTAAACAGGTCGAATACCACATACAACCCATGTACCCACTTGTCACCTTGAGCACACAGCTTTCACATAGCACAAATGACACAATCAATCCCAAAATCCTAAGGGGTAGTTTTCCCACACAAAGTTAGGTAAGATACTTACCTCAACTAGGCACATTCAACTCTCGGAAATAGCTTTTCCCCTAAAGTTTGCCTCCACACTGCTCAAATCTAACCAAAATCGACTTAATATCATCAAACAATGCAAGGGAAATCAATTACAATAGATAAAGCTATGATCTTTACACTTTTCCCAAAGAGTCAACAAAAGTCAACCCGGGGCTTGCCCTATCAAAACTCGGGTCTAATGGTAGATTCTGACTACCCATGACCCCACGAGTCCATATATATGATTAGTTTCAAAATCCGTGTCCAAATCGACTCTCAAAACTTAAATTCTTATTTTTCAAAAACTTGACAAAGTTTCACAAATTTTCACTTTGATTCACATGATTTTAATGTTAAAATCTTAGATATATTTATGGAATATGTTTGGGAATAGATTAGAATCGCTTATCCAAAGTTTGTAGATGAAAATCCCCTCTCCAAATTGCCTCCACCGAGTCTAGGGTTCTACAATGAGAGATTGTGAGATAAAATCCCGACATCCAGCCCTTTTGATCAACTGCAAATGCTGCAATTGTGAGGAAATCATCGCAAATCCGGCCACTGACCTTCCTATAGGGACATTGCAATTGCGATAAATGGGTTCGCAAATGCAGACCCTGTGCCATTTGCAAAAGCGACAGTTTAGTCGCAAATGCGAGCTACCCAAAATTATAAACCACTTCGCAATTGCAAGCCAGGTATCACAATTGCGATCCCTGAGGCCCCCTGCTAAGCTCGCAATTGCGAACCTGGTGTTCGCAAATGCGATACCTTAAGCATCAGCACATCGGATTCGGCATTTCAGTCCAAAACACTCAGAAACATGTCTGAAACTCATCAGAGCCCCCAAGGCTCCAAACCAAACATCCATACAAGTCTAAAAATATCATACGAACTCGTTCGCGCGATCAAAACACAAAAATAATATCTAAACCTACGAATCGAACATAAAACGCATAAGTTTCAAAGTAAACTTCAAGAATCTCTAAAATTTGGACTAAACGTCCGAATCCTATCAATCAACTCCAAATGATACCAAATATTGCTGACAAATTTTAAATAGAATAACAGACCTATTTCAAGTCCCAAAATCAAATTAAGAACTCGATAGCTAAAAGTCAACCTATGATTAAAATTTTCAACTTCAAATTGCCAAATTTTGGCAAAACAACACAAATCAACCTACAGACTTCCGAAATCAATTTCGGGCATACGCCTAAGTCTGAAATCATGATACGAAGTTATTAGAGCAATCAAAACACCATTCCGGGGTTGTTTTTACAAAAGTTAAAGTTTGGTCAACATTTCTAATTTAAGCTTCTAAGTCCAGAATCAAAGGGTCTAAATCAACCTGAAAGCTTCCCGGAACGAAACTAATCAACCCCGAAATTCATAAAATCATAAACACACATGTGTGAAGCATCAAAATGAGAAACGGGGCGCAATTACACAAAATGACCGGTCGGGTTGTTACATTCTCTCCCTCTTAAAATAAACATTCATCCTCGAATGTGCATAAGGACATACCTGAAGTGATGAATAGATGAGGATAACGACTCTGCATATCATGCTCGGTCTCCCAGGTAGCCTCGTCGACCAGATAGCCCCTCCATTGAACCTTCACTGAAACAATGTTCTTTGATCACAACTTCCGGACCTATTTGTCCAAGATAGCCACCGACTCCTCAATATAAGTCAAATCATCGTACAATTCGACTGCGCTGAAGTCTAAAACATGAGACGGATCACCATAATACTCTCGGAGCATAGAAACAGGGAACACCGGATGAACCACAAATAAATTAGGTGGCAATGCAAGCTTGTAGGTCACCTCAACAATACTCTCAAGGATCTCAAAAGGTTCGATATACCTAGAGCTCAACTTGCCCTTCTTTCTGAACCTGATCACACCCTTCATAGGTGAAACCCGGAGTAAAACTCGCTCTCCAACCATGAATGCAACGTCACAAACCTTACGATCTGCATAACTCTTTTGTCTAGATTGGGCTGCACAAAGACGATCCTGGATCAATTTGACATTCTCTAAGGCATCTCGAACCAAATCTTTTCCCAATAACTTAGTCTCTTCCGGCTCAAACCAACCAACTAGAGAACGATGCCGTCTCCCATATAAGCCCTCATAAGGAGCCATCTGAATCCTCGATTGGTAACTATTATTGTAGGAAAACTCCGCAAGTGGCAAGAACTGATCCCAAGAACCCCCAAAATCCATAACACAGGTACAAAGCATATCCTCCAATATCTGAATGGTGCGCTCGGACTGTCCGTCCATCTGAGGTGAAATGTTGTACGCAACTCAACCCGTGTGCCTAACTCACGTTGTACATCTCTCCAGAAATGCGATGTAAGCTGCTTACCCTGGTCAGAGATGATGGATATCGGTACGCCATGAAGTCATACAATCTCGCGAATATAAATCAGAGCCAACTGCTCTGAAGAATAGGTAGTCACTACCGGATTGAAATGAGCCGACTTGGTCAACTATCCACAATCACCCATACTGCATCAAATGTCTTGTGAGTTTGTGGGAGCCCAACAACAAAGTCCATGGTGACACGCTCTCATTTCCACTCGGGAATATCAAGTCTCTGAAGCAAACTGCCCGTCCTCTGATGCTCATACTTCACCTGCTGATAATTTAAGCACCGAGCTACATACCTCACTATGTCTTTCTTCATTCTCCTCCATCAATAGTGCTACCTCAAATCCTAATACATCTTAGCAGCAGCCAGATGAATGGAGTACCACGAACTGTGGGCCTCTTCAAGAATCAACTCACGTAACCCATCCACATTGGGTACACATAACCGGTCCTACATCTGCAACACACCGTCATCTCCAATAGAAACCTCCTTGGCATCGCCGTGCTGTATCATGTCCTTAAGCAACTCTAACCATCTCCGCTATCGCAATTTAAGATCTTTCTGTTTGAACAGATGCTGTAGACTCCGGTGGTTTGTAAAGACCTCACAAGGGACACCATATAAATAGTGTCGCCAAATATTCAATGCATGAACAATAGCTGCCAATTCCAAGTCATGGATCGGATAAGTCTTCTAATGGCTCTTCAACTGCCGTGACGCATAGGCAATCACCCTACCTTCTTGCATCAATATCGCGACAAGGCCAACACGTGACGCATCACAATACACAGTATAAGACCCCAAACCTGTAGGTAACACTAACATTAGGGCTGTAGTCAAAGCAGTCTTGAGCTTTTGAAAGCTCACCTCACATTCCTTATATTATCTGAAAGAAGCACCCTTCTAGGTTAATCTACTCATAGGTGCAACAATAGATTAGAAACCCTCTATGAAATGACGATAATACCCGATCAAACCAAGGAAACTCCGAATCTCAGTAGGGGAAGACGGTCTGGGCCAAATTTGAACTACTTCAATCTTCTTCAGATCGACCTTGACCCCCTCACTCACTACCACATGACCCAAAAATGCCACTGAATCAATCCAGAATTCACACTTTGAGAATTTTACATACAACTTCTTCTCTCTCAAGGTCTGAAGCACGATCCTCAGGTGTTGCTCATGATCTTCCCAGTTGCTAGAGTACATCAAGATGTCGTAAATAAACACAATGATGACTGAATTAAGATATGGCTGGATTACACTGTTCATCAGGTGCATAAATGCTACTGGGGCATTGGTCAGTCCAAATGACATCACAAGGAACTCGTAGTGACCATACTGAGTCCTAAAGGCACTCTTCGGAATATCCGGATCCCAAATCTTCAGCTGATGATAACCTGTCCGCGAATCAATATTTGAGAAGACCCTGGCACCCTGTAACTGATCAAATAAGTTATCAATGCGCGGTAACGAATATCTGTTCTTCACTGTAACCTTGTTCAATTGCCAATTATCAATACACATGTGCATAGAACCATCCTTCTTCTTCACAAACAAGACCGGAGCACCACAAGGCGACACACTAGACCGAATAAAACCCTTATCTAGCAACTCTTGCAACTGCTCCTTTAAATCCTTCAACTTCACCGGGGCCATACAATATGGTGGAATAGAAATGGGCTGAGTGCCTCGCAACAAGTCAATACCAAAATTTATTTCCCTATCAGGTGGCATGCCTGAAAGATCTACTGGAAATACATCTGGAAAGTCTCTCACTACCGGAACTGACTCAACGGTATGAGTATTGGCACTGACATCTCTCACAAAGGCTAGATAAGAATCAAACCCTTTCTCAACCATCTGCTGAGCATTTAGAAATGACATAACCCTGCTAGGAACATAATCCAATGCACCCCTCCACTCTAACCGTCGAAAACCTGGCATAGCTAATGTCACAGTCTTGGCGTGACAATCTAGAATAATATGATAGGGTGACAACCAGTCCATGCCTAAGATAACATCAAAGTCTACCATACTAAGCAATAATATATCAACTCTGATTTCAAAACCACCTATAACAACTAAATACGACTGATACACATGGTCCACAATAATTGAATCTCCCACAGGCGTGGACACATAAACAAGAGAACTCAAAGAATCATGAGATATATCCAAATACAAAGCAAAGTAATATGACACATATGAATAAGTGGATCCCGGATCAAATAAGACTGGCCCCCACCTCTAGCTGGCTGTACGGGTGGAGCGACAACTGAGACAACAACCATGGCCTGATAAGTCTGTGATCTGACAGAATCCGTGGAGCCTGAGAAGTCTGTGGAGGTGCACCCCTCCTAAGTATGGGGAAGTCTATAACCATCGGGTATTACCATACTCAAAGCAAGCTCTCGATGGGAATGACTGCTGGGACTGGCTCAGGCCTGGTCGGCTGGACTGACCATTGAAGGCACCTTGTGCAAGAGGTGCACTAGAAAGTGGTTGAGCAAAGTGTGCAACCTAAGATCTCGGAATAACCGGAGCACCACTAGAAGATGGAAGTGCTGAGTGAATTGGACGGCTCATATAGCCTCTTCCATGACGGGTTGTAGGTGCAGCGTGGCCACCACTAAATCCTCCAATACCTCGAGGCCTCTTGGCCTCCCTATCCTCTCTCTCACGGCCCTGCATACCCTCACACCTTTGTGAAATTCTACCACCTGCTGATATGGGGTATCTGTCTCCAACTCTCGAGCTATACTTAATCTAATACCATAGTTGAGCCCCTCGATGAATCGATGGTCTCGCTCTAAAACTGTAGAAACCAAGGCATGTGCATGTCTGGACAAATCACTGAATTAGACAGCATACTCTGACACTGTCATAATACCCTGGCACAACTGCTCAAACTCCATGCGCCATGCATCCCTAAGGGTCTGAGGAACAAACTCTCTCAGGAAAAACTCTGAAAACTGAATCCATGTAAGTAAAGCTACATCGGCTGGGCTACCCTCCTCGTACACCTGCCACTACTGATATGCTACTCCTGACAGCTGGAAAGTAGCGAAAGCAACCCCGCTCGTCTCCACAATACCACCTATGGTGTGGAGAATACAGTGGCACTCCTCTATAAAACCATGTACATCCTCTGAAGCAAAACCACTGAAAGTAGAAGGGTGATACTTCTTGAACCTCTTAAGTCTAAGTTGCTCCTCCTCAGATGCTGCTGCCCTAACCTCGAGCTGAACCGGAACAACTGGCTGTACTGGTATAACCTCTGGGACCTGATCAAAATGGACCCGTTGCCTTGGAGTACAGGCCGCGGGAGTCTGAGCTCCTCCCCCAGCCTGAGATGTGGTTGGTGCAAGTGGAATCAACCCCGCTTGAGCTAAAGTACCAAGCATGCTCAAGAACTATGCGAGGGTCTCCTGAAGAGCAGAGGGGGCAATAGGCGCCTCGGGTGCCTGACCCCCAACTGGAGCTACTGGTGGCTCCTTTGTCACAGCTCAGGCAGGTGCTCTGGCTGCACCAGCCCCGACCTCTCGCTGCTCTAGCAGGGGACGCGAGTGTCTGATCGTCGGATCCAGCAGTGTGTGTCCTCACCGTCTGTGAGAGAATAGAAAGTCAAGATTAAGATTTTGAAGTCAACAATCTCTCATGATAAGCAATTAAAGAGTGGAGTTTTCCTAACAGTTCCGTAGCCTCTCGAAGATAAGTACAGACGTCTCTGTACCGATCTGCAAGACTCTGCTAAACCTATTTATGACTCGTAACACCTATGAATCTAGAGCTCTGATACTAACTTGTCGCGAGCATAATTTCCCTCCTTAGGATGTCGTGATGGCACCTAGTCTCTGAGACTAGGTGAGCCTAAAATTTTAAAATAATTTAACAAGAATAATCAACAACAATACTAAAATAGAACTACAAAACTCATATAGTCTCCCAAAACAGAATCTTAACAACAACTTTCCCAAAACCGGTAGAACTGAGTCATAAGCTCTACAGAGTAAACTAAAATATCCACTACATCACTGTCCATACAAAAGGAAGTAAAGATAAAGGAAGGCGACTCTGAGGCCTTCGGACGCCGAGCATGAATACCTTGAAGTCTCCGTAAAGTAGCTAACAGTCGCTCACTAACGTCCAGCACGAGCAGACGTACCTGGATCTGCAGAAAAAGATGTGCAGAGGCGTAGTATGAGTACACCACAACGGTATCCAGTAAGTATCAAGCCTGACCTCGGTAGAGTAGTGACGAGGCCAGGTCAAGACACCTACTAGGATATAAAAACAGAATGAAAATGTAATAACAAGAAGTAACAGAAAGCGGAGCAATAAGTAATATAAAGCAAGTTAATAACATAGACTAATGAGATAAACAACAAGAATCATAACGAGGTACCGCCCATCCACAATAATAATTTCAATCGAGGTACCGCCTCGTATATAACAAGAATCACAATTGAGGTACCGCCTTGTATTCATATTTCTCAATTTCAATCACAATCTTTATCGCCGTGTGAGCCTTACATTTAAATAGTTTTGAAAACATTGTTTTTCGAAATAGCTACACACACTTTAGCCCACCTTATGACGTTGCGTGGCATCACATAATTCCCTTACAAGCAATGCGCACATAAGTCACCGCATGCACATTAACCCCTATCCATATACCGCCGCATGCGAATCAATATCACATCACATAACAACTCGCACCACAAATGTCCATATGCCACAACTTGCCAATAATCAACAATATCAATATTTCAACAACAATAGCCCATGGCTCAACCATAACATGTACAAGAATATCAACAAAAGCAATGAATGGCCTCACAACGTCGCCTCAACGTGATAACGGCTTTTGCAGCTTCAACACCAATAACTCAACAATGAAAAAGATAATGTGTAACCACGATACTAAACAAGAATAACTTACAATGGAAAAGATAGCATATACCGATGACTTCAAATAAGAATAATCACAATGAAAGGGATACCATGTAACAATTAATTCAAATAATGATAATCAACAATGAAAGAGACAACATGTAACAATAAAAGAAGCAACAAGTTCAACTAAATCATAAGAGCAAATTATCAAGCAGGATGTAGAACAAGTGTTAACAAAGTCATTTAAGTCATGTAAGGATAGACTAACACAAGTAAGAATAGATTGACTATGAGAATTTAGAACATGATATGACAATTCAATTAAAGATGGAAATAGTCTAAGTAGCCTAAACCGGCCGAATACCACATACAACCGATGTATCCACTAGTCACCTTGCGTACACGACTTTCACATAGCATAAGTGATACAGTCAATCCCAAATCCTAAGGGGTAGTTCCCTAACACAAATTTAGACAAGATACTTACTCAACTAGGCCAATTCAACCCTCTGAAATAGTTTTCTCCCTAAAATTTGCCTCCACACGGCTAAAATCTAACCAAAACCGACTTAACATTATCAAACCATGCAAGGGAAATCAATAATAATAGATGAAGCTATGATCTTTATACTTTTTTCAAAAAGTCAACCCGCAGCTCGCCCAGTCAAAACCTAGATTATGACTACCCATTATGTATGATTAGTTTCAAAATCCAAGTCCAAATCAACTCTCAAAACTCAAATTCTTATTTTTCAAAAACTTGACAAAGTTTCACAAATTTTCATTTTGATTCACATGATTTTAATATTAACATCTAAGATATATTGATGGAATATGATTGGGAATAGATTAGAATCACTTACCCAAAGTTTGTAGATGAAAATTCCCTCTACAAATCACCTCCTACCGAGTTTAGGGTTCTAAAATGAGAGAATGTGAGATGAAATCCGACTTCCAACCCTTTTGATCAGCTGCAGATGTCGCAATTGCGACATGGAATCGCAATTGCGAACCCTCGCAATTGCGAACCCTCGCAATTGCGAAGAAATAATAGCATATGCGGCTACTGACCTTCCTACAGGGACATCGCAATTGCGATAAATGGGTTCGCAAATGCGAACCCTGTCCCCTTCGCAAAAGCGACAGTTTAGTCGCAAATGTAAGCTACCCAAATCCTAAACCACTCTGCAATTGCGAGGCATGTATTGGAACTGAGATAACTGAGGCCCAATACTAAGCTCGCAATTGCGAACCTAGTATTTGCCAATGCGATACCTGAAGCATCAGCACACCAGATTCTGCCTTTCAGTCCAAAATACTCCGAAATATGTCCGAAACTCATCCGAGTCCCTGAGGCTCCAAACCAAATATCCACACAAGTCTAAAACATCAAACAAACTCGCTCGCGCGATCAACACACAAAAAGAACATCTAAAACAACGAATCAAACACTAAACGCATAAGTTTCAAAGTAAACTTCAAGAATCTCTAGAATTACGACTAAACGTCTGAATCCTATCAATCAACTCCAAATGACACTAAATCTTGCTGACAATTTCTAAATAGCATAACGGACCTGTTCCACATCCCAAAATAAAATTCCGAGCTCGATAGCTAAAATTCAACCTACAGTCAAACTTTTCAATTTCAAATTGCCAAATTTCGGCAAAACAATACAAATCAACCTACAGACTTCAGAAATTAATTCCGGGCATACGCCCAAGTTCGAAATCATGATACGAAGCTTTCAGAGCCATCAAAACTCCGTTCCATAATCGTTTTCACAAAAGTCAAAGTTTGGTCAATATTTCTAATTTAAGCTTCTAAGTCAAAAATCAAAAGGTCTGAATCAACCCAAAAGCTTCCCGGAACGAAACTATTCAACCCAGAAAGTCATAAAACTATAAACACACATGTGTAAAGTATCAAAAGGGGAAACGAGACGCAATTACATAAAACTACCGGTCGGGTCATTACATCTCAAGGTAAGGTGAGGGACTGAAAAAGGTATACATGAAACAAAGGAATTAGGTATAAGATCAAAACTAGAACCTTGATAAACTTTAAAGGTAAAGAGGGTTTTATGTAACTTTCGGATTGTTATCTCCTACCCTACCTCAATAGGTCGAGGTTTCCCCTTACTATTCATATGACGACTCAAATTTTTAACCTATCAGTTTGATAGATAAATTTCTTTTGTTCCACACCAGTTATATACAAATAACTAAATTGGCTAAATTGTTGTTGACTGTTCTGTCCAAAATGGGTGTTTATCATATGTTGGATTATATAATTGGTTAATTTCTTGGATATGGCCAAACGAACTATAAATTGACAGTATTATCATATATATGACAATATTATAAAAAAATTATACGGACAATATATATGACTTAAACACATTCCCATTTAGTTTCGACCAATCTATATATGGCTCTTCCCCTAGAGTTTTTATTCACTGTTTCTCGTTTCCATACTTAATTTGCCTTCAAACCATTAGAATATTATCCAACTTTAACATGTACCCTTTACTTGGCAATGATGCATTATAACCAATTAGCTCCTTTTTGCATATGTACTATCTAGTAGTAATAACTTTTTCTTTTTCGTCAAGATCTTAACAAAAAAGCTACCATAAAACCACTAAGGAACATACTTAAAATAAATAAAATATATAAAATGAAAAAGAACGACCCCTTCTTTCTCGAAAGTAAGACCCAAAATTCAGAGTCCCCCTTGAATTTATATTTGGACTAAGATCTCCGTGTAAATAGTCACATCTTAATTATTTAGGGGTGCTAATCGTAAAAAGATATCCAAGTCCCATGGGGTATAAAGAAAATTTACGCTATAAACAACTTTATCATAAAAGAGAAGCACCATTTGATTATTTTTCTTTATTAGATCAAGGCGTTTGTTTAGTTGATCAAAAAAGTAGTATTTACCCGTAAAAAAGGTACAATTAAATTTGTAATGTGATTTATAGACATGTGAATTAACTTGATCCAAAAATATAAAATAAATAAGAACCGAGTCAAGATTATAAAAATAACTTAAAAGAAATACAAGCCTAGTTGTATGATGAGCCTCTCCGGAAGCAATGATATGAACAATATTAAGAACAAAGGAAAGTGAATAATTTTATAATATGAGAGCAAATTATAGCCTTTGAGTCAGATGATTTTTCATCTACTACAACGGATACTAATTCTCCTATTTATAGCTCTATTTAGGGAGACAAGATCCCCAAATCAAGCTCCTATTAAATGAGAATAAAATTGCCATCGATGACTGCATAACAATTGGCTATTAATAGAGAGATTCTTTGTAACAGTTGCTAATATTCTCATCATGAAGGAAGATTGCGATTAGAATAATATCGAAATTTTCGCCCCCAGTGAGGTGGAAAGGGTCACCTTCTCCAATCTAGGATTAATGTATGTTTATACATACCCATTCACTTTGGGATTGGGTCAAGGAATCGATCCAATAATTTTAGAATTCTGCCATTATTACCAAATCTGTTTGGCTCAAGCAGGCCCATTAGTATGGTGTACGGTGGCTTACCTCCGAAAATTGTGCCCCGAGATCGGAGAAACCCTAACTCTCGCATATATGATCAATCTTTACTCTCCAAAGATCTTCTTGGAGGCATCCTAAAGCTCAGCAAATGCGGTCACCACNTATCTAGTAGTAATAACTTTTTCTTTTTCGTCAAGATCTTAACAAAAAAGCTACCATAAAACCACTAAGGAACATACTTAAAATAAATAAAATATATAAAATGAAAAAGAACGACCCCTTCTTGCTCGAAAGTAGGACCCAAAATTCAGAGTCCCCCTTGAATTTATATTTGGACTAAGATCTCCGTGTAAATAGTCACATCTTAATTATTTAGGGGTGCTAATCATAAAAAGATATCCAAGTCCCATGGGGTATAAAGAAAATTTACGCTACAAACAACTTTATCATAAAAGAGAAGCACCATTTGATTATTTTTTGTTTATTAGATCAAGCGAATTGATAGCGGGTCGAAGGGAGTACAATAGGGCATCATCTATCTGGGTCGGTGTCGAACTTCTTTGTCTTCAAGAGTTTGTTTAGTTGATCGAGAAAGTAGTATTTACCCATAAAAAAGGTATAATTAAATTTGTAATGTGATTTATAGACACGTGAATTAACTTGATCCAAAAATATAAAATAAATAAGAACAGAGTTATTATAAAAATAAATTAAAAGAAATACAAGCCTAGTTGTATGATGAGCCTCTCCGGAAGCAATAATATGAACAATATTAAGAACAAAGGAAAGTGAATAATTTTATAATATGAGAGCAAATTATAGCCTTTGAGTCAGATGATTTTTCATCTGCTACAATGGGTACTAATTCTCCTATTTATAACTCTATTTAGGGAGACAAGATCCCCAAATCAAGCTCCTATTAAATGAGAATAAAATTGCCATCGATGACTGCATAACAATTGGCTATTAATAGAGAGATTCTTTGTAACAGTTGCTAATCTTCTCGTCGTGAAGGAATATTGCAATTAGAATAATATCGAAATTTTCGCCCCCAGTGAGGTGGAAAAGGTCACCTTCTCCAATCTAGGATTAATGTATGTTTATACATACCCATTCACTTTGGGATTGGGTCAAGGAATCGATCCAATAATTATTCACCATCATTACCAAATCTGTTTGGCTCAAGCAGGCCCATTAGTATGGTGTACGGTGGCTTGCCTCCGAAAATTGTGTCCCGAGATCGGAGAAACCCTAACTCTCGCACATATGATCAATCTATACTCTCCAAAGATCTTCTTGGAGGCATCCTAAAGCTCAGTAAATGCGGTCACCACGCCCTTCTTACCAGTGTTGATGATGATAACGATCGTGACTGGATGGAACGGTACGTTGTCATCGCTACCCAATATGTTCTCCCAACAACAGTACCTGCTATTCCTGAATCGTGGAACCTTTTTTGTAAGTATTCAGATATCTTTTCCTTTTCGTTAATAAAATAATTTCCTCCTTCGTTAACTTTGTATTTTTTTTATTTCGGCTACTCATTGGGAACCACCACAGGTTCAGAACCTGGCCTAATGGGTACCAACAATTTAGACATTTCTATACCGGAATCTCGAAGGTGGAAAAAATGGATCCCAGATTAATTAAAAAGCCAAAAACCATGGTAAGTAAAGGTTCTTCTTTCCTTCTTTAATCTTTTAGCATGAATCATAATTAATTTGTTAACTCTCTTTTTGCAATATACAGGACTTCTGAAGGGATCCGTTGTTTGCCCCGCCATTGAGGTTCTCGATGATCCAAAGGAAGCCCAACAGACATTGCAAAATATCCTTCATTGGAGGAGAGTTCGTGAATCCACTCTTGCTTCCGGTGAAGGCAACTCCTCCCGGAGTCCCCAACCCAAAGACAAGAAACCAAAGAGAAAATGTACCTCCTCAACTGGGACTCAGGAGAAGAAAGTGAAAGAAACACCAACCGGACTGGCTACAATGGTCCTTGATGATGAAGGAATAGATGATGAAGCGGCTCCCCTTCAGAGAAGAAAAAAATCTTCATCAGCTCAACTGGAAGCTCATCCGAGTGAGCTTCAAACTCCACAACCAAAAGAAGTTCAAGGACTCTTCACGGAAATGGGATTGGCTGAAAACTCTTCATCTCGATTTTGAATCCCCATTATTGCTTTCGATCAAAGGAGTTCTACCCATAACGTTCCTCCGCCATCAACTTCTGATCCAGCTACAACTGCATCTCCTTCTACACTAGCTGCCCCCTCTCCACCGGCCCCATCCAAACAGATGGAAGATGTTCCTTCCCCATGGTGACCCGACCATGGAAATTTGGGGAATACTTACCCGACACCCACTCAAAACACTAATGGAAATAGGAATGTCATTCTCACAGTTTTGAATGAGTGCCACATACTTTCAAAGTTGGTGGAGGTTTGCCAACTATCCGAAATCGCTGGCCACCAAAAAATACTGGAGAAAAATAGACTTTCTTTCTGCCTAGTGACTGATAAACAACAACATGCACTGTTCGACTCAGGTATCAATCTAACCTTCTTCTCTACCCTTTTTGTTTGCTAGACTTTGCCTTAATAACCTTATCTTTAATCTTTTTGGGCTAACCTCCTTGCTTTCGAGGGCTTGCAAAGGTTGATTTTGGATAAAGAGGAACTTTCTATGGAAAGAAATCAACTTTTGTGGGAACAAAACCAGCTTGTCGAGCGCCTCCTTGTTTCGGAAGCAAAAGTTACACAAATGGGCGAGTTTGAGGCTTGATTGGAGCAATCTGAGCAAGATATAATGGCCCACAACCAAGAAGCCGCCCAATTACATGAAGATCTCAAGGAAGCAAAGGCTAAGTGGGATGAACTGCATGATGCCGTAACTGCGGCGGCCGAGCTTGAGTCTGCCTTTATGGAGAAAATCAAAAACTTAGAGGAGTATTTCGGGAGATGTGAGACCCAAGTAGTGTAGGTTGACTCTTGGGTTATGAACACCCAAGAGAGATATTTTGGCGAATAGGTTGAGCTATCGGGCTCCGATTGAGTCGGTTTTCATTCGTGTGAGCTTGTATTGATTCGATCTTCGCTCGGGTAAGCTTGAATTCGGAATCCAAGGCGGGCCTGATATTGAATTTTGTTGACTTTTTGGGGGAAATATAAAGATCATAGATTTATTTATTGTAATTGGTTTCTCTTGCATTGTTTGACGTTATTAAGTCATTGTTTATTAGATGTGAGCCGTATTGAGGCAAGTTTTAGGGGAAAAGCTATTTCAGAGGGTTGAGTTGGCCTAGTTGAGGTAAGTATCTTGCCTAACTTTGTGTAGGGGAAATTACCCCTTAGGATTTGGGTTGATTGTGTTATTTGGGTTATGTGAAAGGCGTGTACGCAAGGGGACAAGTGGGTACACAGGCTATATGTGGTATTTGACCAGTTTAAATTATCTAGACTCTTTCCGTGCCTTTAATTGAATTGTCATAACATGTTATATCTCTCATTGTTAATCTACTCTTACATGATCTATTTGATATTGTTAGTACTTGTTCTACCTCTTACTTGTTATTTTGCTCTTATATGCTTTAGTTGAAGTTATTGCCTTCCTTATTATCTTGTTACCTCTTAATTGTTGAATAAATTTTAATTGAAGTTGCTATTTCGTGGAATAATATCTTCGTTGAGTTATTGGTGTTGATGTTATAATAGTCGTTATCACATTGAGGCGAAGTTATTAATTGTTGAGATACCTTTCCTTGTTGAGCATTCTCATTCATTTTATTATTGTTGAAATTCTTGTACACATTGTGGTTGAGCCATGGGATATTTGTTGTGAAAATATTGGTATTGTTGACTTTGTGAAAAGTTGTGGCATATGGGTACTTGTGGTGCGAGTTGTAATTGTGTTGCGATATTGATACACATGCGGTGGTATAAGGCTGGGGGTTGATACGCATGCAGTGAGGTAAGGTAGGCTTGATATGTGTGTTGCTAGTAGGGAAACTACTTGAAGCTACGCAGTGAGATAAGGTGGGTTAAAACGCGTGTAGCTATTTCGGGAAAAATAATTTTTAAAACTAAATGTAAGGCTCACGCGGTGATATAAGGAAAGATTATGATTGAAATTGTGAAATGTGAATACGAGGCGGTACTTCAGTTGTGATTTTCATTATGCATTCCATGTTGGAACAACTTGATGATTTGAACGGTCATTGTTCTTTCTTCAATCATTCATCCGCATTCTGATTGTGTTTGGTTATTCGTTATTATCTTGATATTGGAACGATTGTGGTTTATTGTGTGAGTCATGCATTCTACGTGATTTGTTGTGTTGCTTTAACATATCAATCTGTGCCTCCGTTATAACTTGGTGAATTGATTGTCAATGTGAATTTAATTGTGTGGAGTCACTATATCATATTCTGTTGAGTTGTTGGTAACATAATGGTTTAAATAAAAGAATTATTAACATGATTTATTCTATGTGCCTCTTAAGATACAACTCGTTATCTCACTCGGTGCCTTGTTATTCTAAATGGTTATCGTACTTTCACTATAATTTGGTTCTCAAATTATACTTATCACACTGTTAGATGTTTACTTTACTTAAAATTATTATCATATTTTTCCTTAACAAATTCTATATTTAATTCTTTAATTTAACATATGTTTTGATTTGTTTAAAAATGATGCTTTTACTCAATTTTATTGATTTCTAAATTGAACCCATCTTATACTTTGTTTCGTATAAATTGTATATTATTTTACTTTACTTGATTTCTAAAATAAACTCATTATTTCATTTGACCCCTTACTTTAGTCAAGATTGTTATTATATTTTATGGTGTTTAAATATATCTTTCGTTCATCTAAATTAATATTTATCAAGGTTACAAAGTACATGGTAGCACGTGGGCTTTTCCATATGAAGGTGATTGTTATTATGGGCACGAAGTGCCATATGTGTAAGATTTGAAAATTGTGGTCCATGACTTGTGGTTTATGAGGTGTGGTGCCTCAGTGTAATTCTTGTTGTAAGTCCATGCGTTGGGAGCGATTTGATTATTTGAGTTGTCATCCATTTTTCCTTATTTGAGTTCATTTACATCTCATCGGTGTTCTGATTATGTTGTTTCTTTATTACTCGTTTACTACTTGTTGCCATTTATGTTTCTATTACTTCATTGTTGGTTGTAAATCAATAATTTTTCTGCCGTTGATCTTACATTGATGTTCTTTCCATTATTAGCTTATGATATCTTGAACATGTTTCTATGTCTAGTAGGTGTCTTGACCTGGCCTCGTCACTACTCTACCGAGGTTATGCTTGATACTTACTGAGTACCATTGTGGTGTACTCATGCTATGCTTCTGCACATTCTTTTGCAGATTCAGGTATTCTGATTGTGTTGTTGAGAGTTGCGTCTGCGCGGCGGGAGAATTTAAGGTATACCTGCTTGACGTTCGCAGGCCTTAGAGTCTCCATCTTACTTCATTATGCTACTTTTAAATTGTAGTTCAAAACAATATTGTGTTTAGAAATTCTAATGTGTTTTAGTAGTGCTTATGATTCCGTACTACCAGTTTTGGGAAATGTATAACTATTGGCCGCTTGAGGCTATGTATGTCATTTAATTATTTATGATAAATGATTAAATAGTTCAATTCTGTTATTAAATTAACATGTGTTAGGCTTATCTAGTCTTAGATACTAGGTACCATCACGACATACTAAGGTGGAAAATTGGGGTCGTGACACACTTGCTCCGAGTATTCAGGGTGCTGAAGGAGAAGAATATAAGCATGAAGGCCTCGAACCGAAAGCGGAATAGCCTTCTCCTGAAAAGGAAAATAAAGTCTCTTCTCTCCCTTCGGGTTCTGGAAGCAAAACTAACTAATGTTTATATTTTTTTCCTTTCCTTTTGTAACTATGCCAAAACTTCTTTACCGAGTTTGGCATTTTAATAATGAAAGCAATTTTTTGCTTAAGTGTTGTGCAAGAAATATTCTCTTTTATTTAACTGACAAAGCTTGAAAATTCTTTTTACATCCGACAATTTTTAATTTCGGGCATTCACACTTCCAGAATCTACCCTTTGACTATGAGGGTTCATAAGAGAGGACCCTTATGTTTACGATGCTCTTGAAGAGGACGTCTCATGTTCATTCTGGCACAAGCATTTGCAGTTTTAACTAACTTTCAAATGAAAAATAAATTAACTTATCATTTGGATAAGAAATAAGATAAAAACAAAATGACTTTGATTTATTCCTTCCATATCTAAAAGTACATTTACATAAATATTTATTTGCTTAAATAAATAAATCTTCCAATACTGATTTCTTTTGGTATTCCAAACCGACATATGATGTGATCCGATATGAAATTCATCACTTCTTGTTCTCTGAACTTTTTGTAAGCACCTGTTTCAATCCATTTAGTGAAATAGCCAGTTAAAACCAAAAGAAATCTTAGCTCGGGTCCTTGTGGTAAGGGACCAACTATGTCCATTCCCCATTTCATAAATAGCCATGGTGATATCACCGAATGCAAAAGTTTTGCCGGTTGATGCACTAACTGCGCATGACGCTGACATTTATCATATTTTTGTACAAATATCTTCACGTCTTGCCTATCAGGGGCCAGTAGTATCCAGTCATCATCAATTTGAGTACCAACGAGTCTGCACCGGTCCAATGGTCCTTGAAAAGATCTCCTATACAATTGACCATCAATAAGGCAATAACGAGCTACTTTAGTGCGTAGCGCCTGGTGTGCTTTTGGATCTTCATGCAATTTTCCATGCCTTAAATACTCTATAAGCTCATTTCTCCAAACCCAAATTAGGTTGTTTGAGTTAACTTCATAATATCCATCCACATCGAATACCGAATGCAACAGTTGAATGATCACACCGAAATCAGTTCCTTTCATTTTCATGGACGGCCCCAAATTGGCCAATGCATCTGCCTCCACATTTTATTCCCTCGGAATGTATATAATTGACTGTTCCCTAAACCGGGAAAGTAATACTTGAACCTTATTCAAGTATTATTGCATACGCTCCTCCTTGGTGTCGAAAATTCCATACACCTGGTTCACTACCAACTGGGAGTCGCACTTTATTTCAATTACCTTGGAGCCTAGTCCCTGGTCTAATTCAAGTCCTACAACCAAAGCCTCGTACTCGGCTTCATTGTTTGTTAATAGCACAGTTCTAATGGCCCGTCTCAAGGTTTCTCCTGAAGAAGTGATATTACTATCCTAAGACCGGACCCTTTTAACGTTGGAAGCTCCATCCATAAACAAGATCCAAACACCTGATACCGTCCATGATACCAACACTGACTCATTAGTAGTTAAAGGCATCAGTCCCGGACTAAAGTCAGCCACGAAGTCAGCCAAAATTTATGGCTTGATCGCAATCTTGGGTATATAGTCAATGTCAAATACACTAACTTCGACTGTCCATTTAGCCAATTGACCCGATAATTTATGCTTATGAAGGACATTCCTCAAGGAAAAAGTTATCACAACGGCTATGTGATGCCATTGAAAATAAGGCCTAAGCTTTCGAGAAGTAACTACGAGAGCTAGGGATAACTTTTTAAAGTGCGGATAATGTGTCTCCACTCCCGATAAAACTTTACTAACATAGTAAATAGGAATTGCGTACCTTCCTCCTCTAAGACCAGAACAACACTTACCGCTACTTCCAAAATTGACAGATAGATTAACAGTTCCTCTCCTTCATTCGGTTTTGACAACAAAGGAGGGCCAGACATGTACCTTTTTATGTCTTTCAATGCTTTCTTGCATTCCAGACTCCACATAAAATCGTTCTTCTTTTTCAAAAGCGAAATGATGAGATTTCTCCGAAGACCTTGAGATAAACCTGCTTAGAGCTGCCAACCTACCGGTCAACCTTTGTACTTCCATCACACTAGTTAATTGATCTGAGATATCCTCGAGGGATTTTATCTTATCGGGTCTTACTTCAATTCCTCTTTGAGAAACTAATAACCCCAGGAACTTACCGGAAACAACTCCAAAGGCACATTTCTCTGGGTTGAGCTTCATGTTATATTTTCTCTGAATGTCAAATATTTCCTGAAAGATGATTCAAAGGATCTCCTGCATTAAGAGACTTAACCAACATGTCGTCAATATAAACCTCCATCGTATTACCAATTTGTTGTTCAGATATTTTATTAACAAGCCTCTGGTATGTGAATTTTATTATAATGCCCGAAAATAGTTTATAGCAGTATGTGCCAAAATTTGAGATAAATGAGGTCTTCTCTTGATCTTTCGGGCGTATCCTAATTTGATTATACCTGTAATATGCATCAAGAAAACTCATTAACTCATGCCCGGTCGTTGCATCAATCATTTGATCAATGTTTGACAGCGGAAAAGAGTCCTTGGGGCATGCCTTATTTAAATCTTTATAATCTACACACATTCTAAAAGTATTCTTCTTCCAAACTCAGCTTGTGGACATCCACTTCCAATGGAACACCTGTCATATTCGAATACGACCATGCAAAACAATCGATGTTAGCTTTTAGAATATCTATAATTTTTAACCTGAGTTCGGCACTCAACCCCGTTCCTAAATGGAAGTTCCTTTCTAAGAACTCTGTGAACAAGGCCACTTGTTCGAGCTCTTCTGCGGTTGACTTGGTCGTGTTCTTTTCCTCCAGTAACTGAAAGACTTCGGTACCTGATAAAAATTCGATGACTCCTCTTCTCCATTATCTTCAACCGGGGTGGAAGAGGCACTGGCTCCTGTAGTTGTTATTTTCTTGTTTTCGTCCCCTTGCTACTAGACAAGGTAACTATGTTCATCTCTCTTGCAGCTGGTTGATCTCCTCAGATCTGCTTGATCCCTTTCGGTGTGGGAAATTTAGCAGTTGATGATATGTTGACGGCACAATCTTCATTTCATATATCCAAAGCCTTCCAAGGATCACATTGTATCCCATGTCACAATCTATCACTTTGAACGGAGTGGTCTTTGTTATGACTTTGGCATGCGTGGACTGCAAAATCTCTCCTCGGGTCGTAATACTTGTTAAGTTAAACCCGGCTAAAAACTTTGTTGACGGAACTATGTTTCCGATTAACTTTGCTTGCTCTAAAACTCTCCATTATATGATATTGGCTGAACTACCTGGATCAACCAATACACTTTTAATTTTAAAATCTAAGACATTAAGAGATATTACCAAAGTATCATTGTGCAGTAAAAGAAGTCTATCAGCAGCCTATTCTGTGAATGTGATATCATCATCTAAAGATTCTCGGATCCTCTTGCCATGAGTTACATATATCATTTTCTTCTTTGCTGCTGAAAACATCACCCCATTTACTTCGTCACCATCAAAAATCATGTTTATCGTCATGCGATGAGACCCCGTAGCCGGTTTTTCTAGCTCCCCAGCGTCTTTATATTTTTCCATAATTATTTTGGCCCGATCACTTAGAAATTCTCTGAGATGACCATTCTTTAACAATGCTGCCACCTCTTCACGAAGGTGACGATAGTCCCCAGTCCTGTGACCTTGTGTTACATGGATATCACACCGTAAATTAGGATCTCTCTAACTAGAAACTAACCTTCTTAATGTTTCTCATAACCGACACCTACTCTTCTAAACTGATGTTAAAGTTGTAATCGGATAACCGAGGATACGTTCAATCTTGGGACCCTGATGCTTCTTTCTCCTGTAATGTTCTGCTACACTGACCATGATCCATTCATCTATCGGAAGCTAACCTATCTGATGACTGAAAACTTCTATTTCCTCACCCATCATCCCTCTCATAAAGTTGAAAGAGACCTCTAGAAGATCTCCGATTTGCGTCAACACCAACTTTAAACCTTTCCTGATTCCGATCACCATTACATCCTTTGGAAGAAACCGAGTAACTTAGTCGATCATCTTCTATTCTAATCTTTGACTCGTAGAGATTGTGGACATCTGCCCATGTGGTTGCCTTAAATTCTAACAAGATTTCCTTCAGTTTCCTTGAGGCATCGGAGTTCAATGGGTTGAGACCCTTTGTAAATGCTTCAGCTGCCCACTCATCCAGTACTACCGGCAACAATATCTTTTCCCTCTGAAATCGAATCACGAGCTCTTGCAATAGTTTAGATTCTCCTTGGGATATTCTGAATATACTACCTTCTTTTCTTGGAACTTTCCTGCTCTATCATGAGCTTTAATAAAAGAATCTGCAAGCATTTCAAAAGGATCAAGGGAATGCTCAGGGAAAAGAGAGTACCAAGTTAAAGTACCCTTCGTCAGGGTTTCGCCAAATTTCTTCAACAAGACAGATTTGATTTCGTGTTGGGCCAAGACATTTCCTTTTACATTCGTGGTGTAGGTCGTGATATGCTCCTGTGGATCCGAAGTCCCGTCATATTGCAGAATATCCGGCATCTTAAACCTTTTCAGAATCAAATCTGGAGCCGCACTTGGTTTGAATGACAACTACATATACTTCTTGGAATCTGGTTCCTTTAGTACCGGTTGCGCTCCCGGGATCTGTTCCGTTCGAGCGTGAAATTCTTTAGCATTTTGGTCCATTCGCTCATTCATTTCCTTAATGAATCTCACGAGCTCGGTTTTGAAAGGGTCGTTAGCGTTGTTGTCATTTTCGGATCCACTACCGGTACCACCTGCCTCGTTAAAGCTGAACTCCTACCTTGGAGCGTCGTTACCGATTCTTTGAACTGTTTGATTTGCAGGGACGTTGGGAGGAATCTGAACTCCTCTATTAGAATTATTGGAAGCAGCCGAAAGCGCCTGCTTCAATTCTATCATCACCCGGTCTTGTCTTGAGAGGTGATTCATAATTTTTCTTTGTTGTTCTCTCAAGATTTTGGCCGGTTCAACAACGTG
Source organism: Nicotiana otophora (assembly GCA_000715115.1). Lineage (NCBI taxonomy): Eukaryota > Viridiplantae > Streptophyta > Magnoliopsida > Solanales > Solanaceae > Nicotiana > Nicotiana otophora. The sequence continues at coordinate 32,607 of AWOL01S0110408.1, forward strand.
TTTATCATTCGCATCATCAGGAGTTGGACTTCTCACATGAGAATTTTGACCTTCGTGAAGTGAAGTTGTTTCATTCCCTTCATTGATTTATAGACACGCAAATTAACTTAATCCAAAAATATAAAATAATTAATAATAGAGTCAAGATTATAAAAATAACTTAAAAGAAATACAAGCATGGTTGTATAATGAGCCTCTCCGAAAGCAATAATATGAACAATATTAAGAACAAACGAAAGTGTATAATTTTATAATATGAGAGCAAATTATAGCCTTTGAGTACAAATAATTTTTCGTCTGCTACAATGGATACTAATTCTCCTATTTATAACTCTATTTAGGGAGACAAGATCCCCAAATCAAGTTTCTATTGAATGAGAATAAAACTACCATTGATGACTGCATAACGGTTGCCTATTAATACAAAGATTTTTTGTAACGGCTGCTCATTGAATGTTGTCTTTCTCAACCTATGTATTCCTTTCAAATCTTTATTATCAGTTCCCATGCCTTTGGAATTTACACATCACCGAGCTCAGGTTTGTATCTGATGTCAACTATTTGCTAACTTATACATTACCTGTCTCCAGTTATACATGTCACCTCGTAATTCATCCACCTGTTGCTAATCAATTTTTTCCATACAAACAGTAGGACCGTAAAGCTTAGTCTTGAGTTGAATTGCGGTCTCGCGAAGCTGGTATCTTCAAACCGCCTAAGAGACTTTCCGGCCTATAGATTATAGTAGACTATCACCCTATCCAAATTACAATATCAAGCTTGATATGAAAATCTGCTATTGTAAATTAACTTATTTTGATAGTATAGAAAATCTATAAGTTGTCAGTGTTGAGAATTGTAACTCTAGACACTTGATGGCATCGATTCTAGGAAAAGGAAAAAACAACAACAAAAAACGAATTTTACATTATCTAGAAGTAAGATTCTTTGTAATAAACTGGTGATAGGGAAAGTTGCATTGCACTTATGAACTCATCATGAGGTGCACAAGGAGCGCCTGTCAAACAAAGATTATTCTTGTATTCCAACATCCTTTTCCTTTTCTACTTTTCAGATACTCCAACTTAACCAAACTCCACTTCCACCCCACCCCCCACAGGGAAATAAATTCATTAAATCCCACTTTCCCTCCTATGAGAAAGAAGGTTATACTCTCTCCGTTTTAAATTATGTGCGAAGTTTGATTTTATTTAAAATTTTAAAAAGTTATTATTTTAAAACATGTAAGTACTTATCTTAAACATATTATGAGATTTATGTG
>AWOL01S0110408.1:33894-49436 GCA_000715115.1 Nicotiana otophora
GTATAATTTTATAATATGAGAGCAAATTATAGCCTTTGAGTACAAATGATTTTTCGTCTGCTACAATGGATACTAATTCTCCTATTTATAGCTCTATTTAGGGAGACAAGATCCCCAAATCAAGCTTCTATTGAATGAGAATAAAACTACCATTGATGACTGCATAACAGTTGGCTATTAATACAAAGATTTTTTGTAACGGCTGCTCATTGAATATTGTCTTTCCCAACCGATGTATTCCTTTCAAATCTTTATTATCAGTTCCCATGCCTTTGGAATTTACACATCACCGAGCTCAGGTTTGTATCTGATGTCAACTATTTGCTGATTTATACATTACCTGTCTCCAGTTACACATGTCACCTCGTAATTCGTCCACATATTGCTAATCAATTTTCTCCATACAAGCAGTAGAACCGTAAAGCTTAGTCTTGAGTTGGATTGCGGTCTCGCGAAGCGGGTATCTTCAAACCGCTTTCGGGGAGTTAAAAATAAGCATAGATCCGAGACTTTCCGGACTATAGATTATAGTAGACTATCACCCTATCCAAATTACAATATCAAGCTTGATATGAAAAATTATCTGCTATTGTAAATTAACTTATTTTGATAGTATAGAAAATCTATAAGTTGTCAGTGTTGAGAATTGTAGCTCTAGACGCTTGATGGCATCGATTCTAGGAAAGGAAAAAAAAACAACAAAAAACGAATTTTACATTATCTAGTAGTAAGATTCTTTGTAATAAACTGGTGATAGGGAAAGTTGCATTGCACTTATGAACTCATCATGAGGTGCACAAGGAGCGCCTGTCAAACAAAGATTATTCTTGTATTCCAACATCCTTTTCCTTTTCTACTTTTCAGATACTCCAACTTAACCAAACTCCACTTCCACCCCACCCCCCACAGGGAAATAAATTCATTAAATCCCACTTTCCCTCCTATGAGAAAGAAGGTTATACTCTCTCCGTTTTAAATTATGTGCGAAGTTTGATTTTATTTAAAATTTTAAAAAGTTATTATTTTAAAACATGTAAGTACTTATCTTAAACATATTATGAGATTTATGTGACTATAAAAGATATTATCATTAAGGAAAAAATTAGAAATTTAAAATTAAATGAGTAAATGTGTCATTCTTTTTAACATGTACAACATGAAAATGGAGTGAATGGAGTATACAAGAAATTTTGGTGCTCATAGTGCATGAATTGAGAATCATGAGATCTCAGGTTTAGCAGAGATAAAAATATTGCGTAAGTATTTTTTTTATCTGTCGAATTCTTGATAGACATAATTACTTGATATCTATTATGATGGAAGGTTGCACGTACCCCGTAAATTTAACCAAAGTGCATACAAGCTGACTCAAACCTTATAAAAAAGTGATACCCGTAATAGTTTGCGGCAGAATTCAGTAATTATCATTTAACGTACGAAAAGAATTGTAGTAAGGCATGCTGCTGCTAGTCATGTCGTATAGTGCATGAAAATACACAAAGCAAAGGAAAGGAAAGAAAAGAAAGAAAGAAAGATTACACTTTGTGTACATACAAGCATATAAAAAGCTTGGAGAAATTAAAGTAGCAGAATCACTCCAACCTATAAAGAAAAACCAACCACCCTTAGCCCATGTGGTAAAACAACCAAAGCCAAACACAAACTCAAATACTTCAGCTTTCACTACCCATGCCTAATTTCTTCAGTATTTTTCACTTTCGTGTCTTGTCTTCTGAGGTAAAAACTCCATAGTAAAACACAACTTCTGATTGTTTTTCTTCTTACATGAAACAGTGAGAGATAAATTAAAGGGGGAAAAGAGATTATATATATGGACAGTAGTAGTAGAATTAGGTTTTATAAGGGCTTCTGGGGTTCACTTGTAGTGGTAGGAGTTGTTTGGTTATTGCTAGTTGGAGTCTTAGAAAATGGAAGAACAAATATGAAGAAGAACAAAGTGATGCAAAATAAGGTTCATTCTCATATGGATCTCAACTTCAAGAGTATTAAAAGAAGAGTTCCTAATGGTCCTGACCCTATCCATAACAGGTATTGCATTCTTTAATTTCTTCCTCCCAAATGTTCTTCAATAGTTATGTCCTCACCTCTCACAATGAAATGTCAATTTCATATATATATATATATATATATATATATGGATATTTAGGTTACAGACAATATTATTGTATTTTAACATCGTATAGCATGTTAGTTACTACTACTCCCATTTTATTTTATCTGGTGATTTTTAATTGGGCATACAAGTTTTAAAAAAATAAAAAGACTTCCAAAACTTGCTGTTTTAGACATGCCATGATATTCTGTGTCGAACTTAGTCATGTCAAACTTCTTGACCTGCTTTGTACCGGCCGGTGCTTTGTACCGGCCGGTATTTTGTGTACTTCGGGGCATTGACCAACCCCGCTTAACGTTGTATCATTAAGGATAAAATGAGAAAACTAAACTTAAAAAACATGAGAACTATATAGTTTTACTATTTCTCAATTAATACTTATCTCAAGTTATAGAGATTTACTTATGATTACCTTAACTTCAAATTTTGAACTACTTCAAAATATCTCTTTCTCTCTTACCTTCTTTCATCCTATATCTTTGATTCTTGTTCTTCTTTATTTTTATTTTTATTTTGGTAATAGCCAATTATCCAACTATTGCAACCTGGTAGAATTTTCGTAAATGAATTGTGTCTGTCCAGTTCCTTTATTATCCCTAACAAATATCAGAATAAATTTCAGTTTATGGATACGTGAACCAATTTAAACATTTTTGGTTATTAATTCTAAATTTTGAACTTCAAGATATCTAAACATTTTTGGATATCCATTATTTCTTTCTTCTTCTCCTATTTTATGTATTTTTTAAATTTAATTTTTGATATGAAATCTAAATGTTAAGGACAAGAAAAAGTTAAACTAAAGTTTGTAGGGGCTTGCATGCTTTTTTACCGAAAAAGAAAAAAACAAACCGTACTTTCAGATTCTGTTATATATTAAATCTTTAGTTTTCTGTACGTAGCAGTGTAACTTTTAAGTTTTAAGTTAATGTATAAAATTAGACAAAGAAAATTAAAGCATCTGTGTCTGTCGTCTTTATTCTCTTCTAAACGAAGCTAATTTAAAGCTGCTAACTAACCTTTCATTTTGTTCTCTTCATTTACAAGGCCTTTAACCTTTTAATGACCATCTTTCTTTTCTCCTTTTGTTTCCTTTTCTTCTTTATCATTACTTTCATCCAATCATATCATCACAAAACATTATCCGTAAATGGTATTTATATGCAAAGGTCTCTACCACAACGCTTATTTTATCAAAGAGTTCAATTTCTATGTCCATCGTGATTAATTGCCTGATCATTTCATTTGAAAACTTAAACAGTTATAAATGACATACTTTTATGTACTTAATTATATTTTCAAACGTCTCTTCAAATGCGGGACTAGTTCTTTTTTATTGGCCAAAGCACTTTTTACAATGGGTGGAGGCCGAAGACTGTACCCAGAAACTTCTATCTGCTGCTTCAATACCGCCATATTGAATTATTCGTCATCTCATATGAAATCTTAAGTTATTAGAAAAATATATTTTTATTTACGTAATTGTATCTTTAACACATAATTTGTGTATAGATAAGAATCATAAGAAACACTATAACTTAATAAAACTAAAATTTAATGGATGTATATGTTTTTTTCTTAATTAGGACAAAATTCACTAGTCTAAAGATTATTTATGTTTGTCTATAACAGAAGAGCGGGAAATTCTCGTCAGCCACATGGTCAAGTTTCAAAGGGAGAAGTTGGCAAGCCATGAACAGAAGGGCAGAGGCCAGGAATTAATGTGGAAATTAAGTTTCCTTTCTTGTATGTAGTTATTTAAAATGGGAAATCTATACACACACTGTGATATGATGAAATTTCAGAAACCCCAGTTTAACTTGTTAGATTTTTTTTTTTTTAAATGCTGCAAAAATTCTTTAGAATATTTGGAGATGGAATGAAAAGATAGTTAATTTTGTCTTACACAAGAAACAAATTAAAGATGATTGGTCATTATATTGGGCAGAGATTCCCATATTTACACCCAACCCCAAAGGGATGAGAATATTTAGAGTTTTTGTATATATTTGTTTGGTGGGGAAGATAGACAGAGATAAAGTTGTTTATCCGAAAAAACGGATAGAGTTGAATTTGTACGTAGTTCTAAGGATATGTGGTATAACTTAATACAAATCGTAAGGATAAATAGAAATATCAAATATGAATTGCAAAAAATGCGAAATAAACAAGGTTGTAAAGAAGATGATTTTTAGGACTAAGCAAGTTGAATCAATTTATGAAGCTTAAAAGAACAACTCTTCAATATAGGAGAATATGGTGCTTGAATTACAATATAAGCCAAAAACTACTTCTACAGAAATGTAGCCATCCTCTTTATAGTGGATAATCCTACTTTAGATATAATTAAAAATACATAGTGAAGAATCCATGATAAATCAGCTTTTTCCTAATTTTCGCCGAGATTTTCTCCCTTAGTGTGTTTGCAACGGCTCTTGTCTGTGAGCTCGAATTCGATCGGCCTCGGTGTTGGTTGGTAGTGCTTCTAGAGCTCGATATGGACTCGGGATCAGGTGATGATTCGGACTCGGTCCCGGTTGGCCTCTGCCCCTTAAGCTCGAAATCATCCCATCTCAGTTCGATTCGGACCCGAGCTCGATGATGACTTCGAACTCGGTATTTGACCTATACCTGGAATCCGAAATTTGTTTGCACCATCTTCGGAACCCATCTCGAAGTCTTTCTTCGATCCATTATATTTCGACCTCGATCAATCGTACGAAGGCCGAAATCTATTTCGACCGTATATAAATAGTCCTCTCGTTTCTCGGGAAGGATGTGGTGAGAAACGATATGATTTTTCAACGGCTCGATCGGATCATAAGCTGACATTTACATTGGACTCGATCATGACGCATGTGATAGCTGTCCCATCGATTTAGTCTTTCAAGGCATTTAATGCATGTCAGACGGTGATCGGCCACCGTTGATACTAAACCACCATTATTTTAATCTATAAATAGCCCTTCCTTTTATCATTTACCACTTTTACATCTTTAATTTTCCAAATTTTCCAAGTTCTTTTTCGTATTCTCTGAGTTTATTCGCAAATCTGTGATTCCTCTTTGCAAAATTCTTCTTCTAAACCACCAAATCTTTGTCACCTTCTTTAAATCCAAAATGGTGAAGACATCAAAAACCATCCCCCCCAAAAAGAAAGCTTCTTCTTCCCAATCTACTGCCGACAAAACAGTGGTGGATCCACGGCCTGAGGAATGCGTTCCGGCGGCGTGTGTTCTTACCTCCGATTTCAAACTCGATAAAGGTTCGCTGGTTACTGGCTGATATAAGCCCGTATCGAGATATATTTGTTCGATAACCCGGGAGCATATCAAGTGGATAAAAAAAGATTGTAACTGGGAGAACAAAGAAGTGGTAGTGCCGTCTCCCGAAGAGGATATTGCTACTCACGTGAGAAGGTTTTTAAGCGTGTATACTTACCCTTTCACGTTAGGTCCCCTCGACCCTGTTATCATAGATTTTTGTCGTAAATACCTAATAACCCTAGGCTAGATACATCCTTCCTTTTGGCGGATTGTTATTTTGATTCGATATTTTGTGAGTAAAATCGAGGGGATGCCTTTCACCCTCGATCATCTTGTCCGATTATACCGTCCTCGCCTTTTTCGATGAGGGTTAATAAAACTCCAACGTCGAGCTACCAAGGCTCTGTTCTCGAGTATAGATGAGGATAAGGATCGAGGCTGGATGGGCAGGTTCGTTCGAGTAAGGACTTCGGATCTGATTCCGACCAAAAAGATGCCTTTTCCCGAGGAGTGGAACATGAAACGTAAGTGTAATTCTGCTGTTATCTCCTACTATTTTTTCCTTTCATTTCCTTTCTCGCCAATATTCCCCTTTTGTGATACAGCGGTTCCCTAGATGCCCGGAGCAGTGCTCGATCTCAAGAACTGGGTACGTGATCTGGTTTCGACCTCCTCATACGCTGAGCGCTCATGGCATGATTTGTCAAAGGGCCGATGGGAGGCCAAAAATCATGGTAAGCACCTTTCTCATATCTTTTGGTAGTTCGAACAAGATGCTTTTCACACACTTTAATAAAATTTCCCGTATGTAGGTGTGGGTAAAGATGCGGTTTTGAGGCCCTCGTCCGTCGAGGAAGAGGCTTAGGCCTCTGTCCCAAAGCCGGTGAAAGATAATAAGAGGAAAAGAGCCCCCATCCTCGAATATCAAAAATTGAAGAAGAGGACGGCTCGTAAGCCGAACAAGAATATCATTCCTTTGACCGTAGAATCAGTTCTGCATCTGAGGGATGAAGAAGAAGAAGAAGAGAACGACGGGTCCGCACTGGCAGCCTGAACGAAGAAGACCACCGATGTTCCACAGGCAGTTGGATCGATGGTAGTTCATAAGGCTCCGCCTCAAACTGAGGATATATCGGAGAAAGATTCGGGCAGAGTCCCCAAGTTGTTAGAGATCGAAAATGCTTCCCATCGAAGCCAACGGATGGGGGATATGTCTGAAGGGGCTGTTCCGAATCTCTTCGAACCGAAGAGAATTCCCCAGGTGATTCACTTGGGGCAGTAGCAATCGAAGACTCGCCCACCTTCCCTGATTTTTCTGCAGGGGCGATTGGGGAAGCCCAAGCTTTGGAGGCTCTCGAATTAGACATGCCTCATGATGGAAAGGATCCTTTTTGTGACCTGTTTATCAGTGTCGAGGACACCACCGGTACAAGTGATGCATCGGATATTTTTCACGGAGTGCAGAAGGCTTTGAATCAGGTAAGCCTTAAATTATATGGCATTACCTTTAAGTTTGCTTTTCTTTTCTAACTTTGTTTCTTCTTTCTTTGCAGACCACGATAGTTCATTGAGAATCATGTTCTTGGTCCCGAACCGAGCTGCGTCGATATGAGGCCGATCTTCAACGGGTTACGGAGGAGAGGAACTCTCTTAAGCTCCTCTTAGGGCAAAGGGGAGAGGAAATAAAAGACCTCCGAGCTGAGTTGGCCAAGGCTAACCAATATCAGACTGGTCTATCCGAACATGTAATGATACTTTTAAAATCCTATGGGCTCGATACCGGAACGATGGCTAAGTTTTCGGTCTCACAGCTGCAGCAAAAAATTGAGATGATCGGGAAACTCCGTGAGGAGGTCGATGAGATAAAAGCAGAGTCTTTGAAGTGGAAAGAAGGTATGGATCGCTTTGCTGCAGAGAAAGAAGTAGCTCGAGCCCAATTATCATCGTCCGAAAACCAACTTTACAGTATGAAAGAGAAAAGCTTGGTTCAAGAAAAAAGAATAGAGGAGCTCGAGGCTCGGTTGGCCTCTGAACTTGCCAAGGCCGAATCTAACGCCGAAAAGGTAAAGGCTGATGCGGATGCGCTCGTTGCCGTCTATTGGGTCAATGCTGAAGCTGCCCAGGTCCAAGCAAGAGAGGCAGCCGAGACCGCCGATACTCGAGCACATTGGGTCACTGAACTTGCTAAGTGCCGATCTCGGAATGAGACCCTCAAGGAGATCCATGCTAGAGGTTTTGATCTCGCTGAAGAGATAAAAAGAGCTAAAGAACTTGAAGCCGATGCTGAAGCCTTAGTTTCTGATGATAATGATGACGATGATGGGAGTAAGAGCGGGTTTAAGAATGGGGAGGAGCCCGATAGAGAAGAGACCGCTCCTGGAGATAACCAAGAAGCTTAGCCCTTAATTTCTATGCTGTAATCAATCATGTAAACAATCTTGTATATATAAAAATATCCTTTTTTGCCGACTTGCTTCTATTTTGTTTCCTGTCTTATGAAGGTTTTATTCATGCCTTATGAATATTTTTACAAGGATTTAGTCAGTTTGATCAAATTTGGACTTTGTAGCCTTTATAACCGAGTGAGCGCTTACTCAAACTTGAAATAAGGTAGCTCATAGGCTTAGTAAGTCGAGTTGAGTGATTGTTTGAATTTGAAGTGATGGATCCCTTAGGCTTATTAGCTGAGCGAGTGATTCGAACTCGAAGTAATGTAGCCCGTAGGCATAATGGTCGAGTGAGTGCTTGTTCGAACTCGAAATAAAGGTAGCCCGTAGGCTTAGTAGTCGAGTGAATGATTCGAACTCGAAGTAATGTAGCTCGTAGGCGTAATGGTCGAGTGAGTGCTTTCTCGAACTCGAAATAAAAGTAGCCCGTAGGCTTAGTAGTCGAGTGAGTACTTGCTCGAACTCGAATTAAAAGTAGCCTGTAGGCTTAATGGTCGAGTGAGTACTTGCTCGAACTCGAAATAAAAGTAGCCCGTAGGCTTAGTAGTCGAGTGAATGATTCGAACTCGAAGTAATGTAGCCCGTAGGCGTAATGGTCGAGTGAGTACTTGCTCGAACTCGAAATAAAAGTAGCCCGTAGGCTTAGTAGTCGAGTGAATGATTCGAGGTAGATTGTAAAGAGGCCTCGGATACTGTCGAATTGTTTCTAAGTTTAGCACGATCACTGGTTACCTCATTAAAATCCTTGCCGAAAAACCCATTTGGGATAAAACCGGTCTAAGGGAAAAATAGTGCAACGCGTGCTTTTAGACCTAGGGCTTCGTATTGAAGGATCCATCCTAGCTCCTGATCGGACTCCTGCAGGGGTTCGTTTTGAAATGTAAACGAATATGGGAGGGTTGTACCTTAGCAGTAGTATCGTTTTAGGTGCGACATATTCCAATTACTTGATAGTTGTTTGCCGTTTATAATACCGAGCTTGTATGATTCTTTTCCGACGATTCCAAGAACCTGATACGGTCCTTCCCAGTTTGGTCCTAGTTTTCCTTCGTTTGGATTTCGGGTACTGAGGGTGACTTTTCTTAGCACTAAGTCCCCGAGTTTAAAATGGCGAAGCTTGCTTCTTCGATTATAGTATCTTTCGATTCGCTGGTTTTGGGTGGCCAATTGGACGAGAGCAGCTTCTCATTTTCCATCCGATAATTCGATGCTAGTGTTCATAGCCTCGTTATTTGACTCTTCTGTTATATACCGAAACCTGGCATTGGGTTTCCCGACTTCGACTGGAATCAAGGCTTCGGAGCCATATACTAAGGAGAACGGGGTCGCCCTCGTACTAGATTTTGATGTTGTTCGATATGCCCAAAGAACTTCGGGTAGGATTTCTCTCCATTTTTCCTTAGAGTCGTTCAGCCTCTTCTTTACGTTTTGAATGATAGTTTTGTTTGTTGATTCGGCCTGTCCGTTCCCAATGGGTGATACGATGTTGATAATATCCTCTTTATTTTGTGGTCTTCGAGGAATTTCGTCACTTTGCTGCCGATAAACTGTTTCCATTGTCACACACTATTTCGGCGGGTATCCCGAATCGACATACGGTATGATCCCAGATAAAGTCTATAACCTCTTTCTCTATTACTTTCACAAAAGCATATGCTTCAACCCATTTAGAGAAATAGTCAGACATAAATAAAATGAATTTAGCTTTATCTAGGGCCGATGGCAGAGGGTCGACGATAAACATTCCCCATTTCATGAATGGACATGGGGATATGACTGAGTGAAGTTGCTCTCCGGGCTGATGGATCATTGGTGCAAATCTTTGACATTTGTCACATTTTCGAACAAACTCCTTTGCATCTTTTCCCATATCGATCTAATAATACCCTGCCCTGATTATTTTTCGGACTAATGAATCGGCACCGGAGTGATTCCCACAAGTGCCCTCGTGCACCTCACGTAGGATATAATCGGTGTCTCCTGGACCTAAGCATATTGCTAATGGTCCATCGAATGTCCTTCGATATAGCATTCCATCTGCAGTTAATGTGAATCGAGCAGCTTTGGTTCGTATGGCCCTCGAATATTTAGGGTCCGGTGGGAGCTTTCCACTCTTTAAGTATTTAATATATTTATTCCTCCAATCCCAGGTTAAGCTCGTAGAATTTATCTCAGCATGACCTTCTTCGATCACGGATCTCAAGATTTGAACGACAGTCCCCGAGCTTATCTCGCCTTCCTCGACCGATGATCCCAAATTTGCAAGTGCATTAGCCTCACTGTTTTGCTCTCGTGGAACATGGTATAAAGTCCATTCTTTGAAATGGTGCAAAGTGACCTGCAATTTGTCCAAATACCTTTGCATTCTATCTTCTCGAACTTTGAAGGTTTTGTTTACTTGATTGACCACCAGCAAAGAGTCACACTTGGCTTCGATGACTTCTGCTCCCAAGCTTTTAGCTAGCTCGAGACCTGCAATCATGGCCTCATACTCGGCCTCGTTGTTAGCCAACCTAGTAGTTTTGATAGATTGCCTAATAGTGTTACCCGTGGGTGGCTTTAAAATGATGCCTAACCCAGACCCTTTCACATTCGAAGCCCCGTCCGTAAAAAGGGTCCATACCCCCGATGACATAACCTATTTCAATAAGAGTTCTTTTCGACTTCGGGTACGAGGGTCGGCGTGAAATCGGCCACGAAGTCTGCTAATATTGAGACTTGATGGCCGTACAGGGTTGATATTCGGTATCGTACCCACTGAGTTCGACGACCCATTGGCCAATCGGCCTGATAGTTCGGGCTTGTGCAAAATATTACGAAGCGGGTAAGTGGTTAATACGCATATGAGGTGACATTGAAAGTACGGTCTTAACTTTCTAGAGGCGCTTATCAGTGGAAGTGCCAATTTTTCTAGGTGTGGATACCTAGTTTCTGCTTCTCCTATGGTTTCTACTTATATAATAAATGGGAAATTGCGTACATTGCTCTTCTCGAACTAGGATACCGCTTACCGCGATTTTCGATACTGCCAAGTACAAGTAAAGTTTTTTGTCTGTTTTTGGAGTATGAAGCAGTGGTAGGCTCGATAGATATTGTTTTAATTCCTCTAATTCTTGTTGTCATTCCGGGGTCCAAGCGAAATCGTTCTTCTTTTTGAGTAGAGAGAAAAAATTGTGACTTCGATCTGACGACCTCGAAATGAATCAGCCTAAGGCTGCAATCCGTCCTGTTAGCCTCTGTACAGCTTTCACGCTGTCCACGATGGTGATGTCTTCGATGGCCTTAATTTTATCAGGGTTAATATCGATCCCCCGATTTAACACCATGAAGCCGAGGAACTTGCCCGAACCAACCCCAAAAGCACATTTCTCGCGGTTGAGCTTCATATTATATTTTCTTAAAATCTCGAACGTTTCCTGTAAATGGGTCAAATAGTCCTCTGCGCGCAGTGACTTAACTAGCATGTCATCAATATAAACTTCCATTGATTTGCCTATTTGTTCCTCGAACATTTTATTTACTAGGCGTTGGTAAGTAGCTTCCGCATTTTTAGCCCGAAGGGCATCACATTATAATAATATGTTCCATACTTGGTGACAAATGAAGTCTTTTCCTAGTCTTCCAGGTTCATTTGGATTTGATTATACCCAGAATAGGCATCGAGAAAAGTAAGGATCTCGTGGTCGGCCGTGGCATCGATCATGCGATAGATGTTGGGTAGCGGAAAGGAATCTTTGGGGCATGCTTTGTTCAAATCCTTATAATTTACACACATTCTAAGTTTGTTCCCTTTTTTAGGCACTACAACTACATTGGCTAACCATTCAGGATATTTCACCTCCCGAATGGACCCTATTTTGAGAAGTTTGGTTACCTCGTCCTTTATGAATGCATGCTTAACCTCAGACTGGGGTCTTCTCTTTTGCTTTACCGGTATGAACCTAGGGTCCAAGCTCATCCAATGTGTCGTTATATCCGGTGGGATTCCTGTTATATCTAAATGGGACCAAGCAAAATAATCCATGTTATCAATAAAATATTGAATAAGTTTGTTCCTGAGTTCGGGGGTTAATCTCGTTCTTAGGTATACCTTTCGTTCGGGCAAACGCTCGATTAATATGACTTGCTCCAATTCATCGATCGTTGATTGGGTGGCGTCGGAATCATCGGGTAGCATGAAGGATCGAGGAATCCTATGACCATCATCTTCTTCGATCTTCTGATTTTCTGGTTGGGTTAAAGCTGGTGTCTGTGATTGTTATTTGGCACTTTTTTCCCCTTTTGAGCTCGATCCCTTTATTGGCTAAGGCGAGGATATCAGATTCGCTTTCTCGACGACAAACATTTCTCTTGCGTCCTGTTGCTCTCCGTACACTGTTATGACCCACCTCGATGTTTGGAATTTAAGAACCTGGTGTAGGGTCGAGGGTACAACTCTCATATTGTGGATCCATGGCCTTCCAAAAAGGGCATTGTACCTCATGTCGCCTTCGATTACGTGGAACTTCATTTCCTTGATGGTCCCGGCTACGTTTATCGACAGAATTATCTCGCCTTTGGTGGTTTCACATGCCATATTGAATCCGTTTAGGACTAGGGTTGCGGGTACGATCTGGTCCTGTCGACCGAGTTGTTGTACGACCTTCAACCTAATGATGTTGGCCAAGTTCCCTGGATCAATTAACACACGTTTAACTTTAGTTTTATTCATAAGTACAGAGATTACCGGTGCATCGTTATGAGGTTGTATGACTCCTTCTGCATCTTCATCACTGAAAGACAAAGTTCCTATGGGTGCGTAATCCTGGGTTCGTGATCATTTTTCTCTCACAATCAATGTCTTAGGGCATTTAAGCACCGGCCCTTGAGGGGTATCGACACCGCCGATGATCACGTGAATGATGTGTTATGGTTCTTCTTGTTCGTTCTGCTTGCCGAAATCTCTATTTTTGAAATGGTTCTTCGCCATGTCGCTTACAAATTCTCGAAGGTGCCCCTTATTGAATAACCTACTACCTCCTCTCTTAGTTGCCTGCAATCTTCTGTTCGCACATTTGATTGGGATTTCTCTGGGCAAGATCGGTCTGCATGGGTCGGGGCCATTTAGTGTCTTTGATGCGTCCGATACCTGACACGATGGCGGATGCATCAATGCTGAAGTTATACTCCGATAACCGAGGCGCTTCCTTAGAACCGGTAGGCCTGTCGAACCCATTTCTGCTCATCGGTCCCCGAGACCCTTGACCACGATCACTTCTTTTGTTGATTTGTTCGGGGTTACATCTCGATTCATTGATTCTGTGGTTTCCGTTATACGGTCGATATCGATCCCTGATCAGACTTTGTTCTCGATTGATATCCCTTCGAGCAGCGGGTTCAGCCCCCAATTGATCATCTTTGACTGTAATTTTTTATTGGTACTGATTGTGCACGTCAGCCCAAGTGATAGCTGGGTACTCGATCAGGTTATGCTTCAGTCACCGTGATGCCGTCAAACTTCGTTCGTTCAAACCTTGAGTGAAAGCTTGAACAGCCCAATCGTATGTAACTGGTGGCAGATCCATTCGTTCCATTTGAAAACGAGATACGAACTCCCTTAGCATCTAGTTATCCTTTTGTATTACCTTGAAAAGATCTGATTTCCTCGTAGCGACCTTTATTGACCTGGCGTGTGCCTTTACGAAAGAATCTGCTAACATGGCAAATGAATCGATCGAATTCGGTGGTAGGTTGTGATACCAAATCATTGCTCCCTTTGAGAGGGTCTCTCCAAACGTTTTCAACAATACAGATTCGATTTCATCGTCCTCCAAATCATTACCCTTGATGGCACACGTGTAAGAGGTGATATGTTCGTTGGGATCGGTCGTTCCGTTATATTTGGAAATTTCGGGCATACGATATTTTTTAGGGATTGGTTTTGGGGCTGCGCTCGAGGAGAAAGGCTTTTGCACGAATTTTTTGGAATCCAACCCTTTTATCATTGGTGGAGCCCTCGGGATCTGGTCGACCCTGGAATTATATGTTTCTAATATTTTATCGTTGGCTTTGACTCGCTTTGTGAGCTCCTCGAGTATTTTAGCAATTTCGGGAGTAGTCCCCGATTCTTGCTCATTTGACCTCACTATGGCTAGCTCCGTTCCGTGGGCAATTTCTCGGGGTGGACTGGGCTCCGGCCTACTTGGTAGCTGGGTTTGACTATGCAACTGAGCTATCGCTACCTGTTGGGCTTGTAACATTTCAAAAATCATACGCAAGCTGACGCCGTTTTCCTCAATGTTATGGGTGTTTCGAGCTGCAGACCGAGTGCCACCATGAATGTTATTCTTATGTTTAGAATGTATGTTCGCCTCAATGGCCACATGTGAATTGACATCTATCGACACTCCGATCCGAGCTCCAACGGCATTGATAAGTGGTCTTTCGGTACTGGGTGTCAAGTTGTTATTCTCATCTTGAAGACCAACTTCATTGTCGATAGGTAAGGCCATTTGATTGGTAGTTAGTCGTTGCTAATCCGAAATCCGAGATACTTTCGGAAATAAGCGCAAAACGGTGTATTTTTGCAGATTCATATTAAATAACCATTGTTATCCTTAGCCCCACGGTGGGCGCCAAATTGTTTACCCGAAAAAACGGATAGAGTTGAATTTGTACGTAGTTCTAAGGATATGTGGTATAGCTTAATACAAATCGTAAGGATAAATAGAAATATCAAATATGGATTGCAAATAATGCGAAGTAAACAGGGTTGTAAAGAAGATGATTTTTAGGACTAAGTAAGTTGAATCAATTTATGAAGTTTAAAAGAACAACTCTTCAATATAGGAGAATATGGTGTTAGAATTACAATGTAAGCCAAAAACTGCTTCTATAGAAATGTAGCTATCCTCTTTATAGTGGAGGCTCCTACTTTATATATAATTAAAAATACATAGTGGAGAATCCGTGATAAATCAATTTTTTCCTAATTTTCGGTGTGATTCTCTCCCTTAGTGTGTTTGCAACGGCTCTTGTCTGTGAGCTCGAACTCGATCGGCCTCGGTGTTGGTCGGTAGTACTTCTAGAGCTCGATATGGACTCGGGATCAGGTGATGATTCGGGCTCGGTCCCGGTTGGCCTCTGCCCCTTAAGCTCGAAATCATCTCATCTCAGTTTGATTCGGATCCGAGCTCGATGATGACTTCGAACTCGGTGTTTGACCTATACCTGGAATCCGAAGCTTGTTTGCACCATCTTCGGAACCCATCTCGAAGTCTTTCTTCGATCCATTATGTTTCGACCTCGATCAATCGTACGAAGGCCGAAATCTATTTCGACCGTATACAAAAGTTTTGCATGGTGCGGAGGAAAAAAGAAAGAACAAAGAATTAAGTTAATGGAATATGTGTAACAGGAATTAATGCAAGTCTTAGCAGCCATGCATTTGAATACTAATATATATTGTTCGAATCTCGGTAACCAGTAGCTTTGGCTTTGTGACAAAAAAAAATAGTTTTAATCTTTTTTTATTGATCATCTGAAATTTACTAGCGTGACCAATTCAAATTCGCGTTGGGATAGGGGTAATTAAGGGCGGAAAACGTTCCTTACCAGGATCGATCACTATTTATGGCTTAAACCCGATATTTTTAATTAAGAATAAAGAAATCACATTCATTTCACAATATTGTTAATGGTTAGCTCGCTTTATTG